>JANAVB010033254.1:0-66883 GCA_029216955.1 Iris pallida | reverse complement strand
CTCATTTTATCTTGCTAGTAACTAGGCCTGTGATAACCCTAGTTAGTTAAAAGTATCAAGCCGTACTCTTGATTGGCCGTGATTGATTGGATGGAGTTTATTCCAGCTTAGTCTTATCCTGATCCTGTGCAAGATTGTGACATGACATGATTATTGATGCTTGCCTTAACAATAACGATCGGGGGTCCAGTTCTGTTCAGGCGAAGGGTTACAACCCCGGTCCTTGTTTGGTTTAAGGGTTGTAACCTGGCTCCCGGAGCAGTTCTGTGTCCTCTCTTCGTTTATTGTCTTATTGCAACCCCATGCCATGATTGTCATGTTTTACCTTACCTTCAATAGCGTGATTATCTATACTGGCCTTAACAATAAAGATCAGGGGTCCAGTTCTGTTCAGGCTAAAGGTCATAACCCCGGTCCTTATTTGGTTTAAGGATTATAACCTGGCTATCGGAGCAGTTCTATGTCCTCTCTTCGTTTATTGTCTATACCGTACCAATAGTATTTGAGACGGATTTCTATTCAGGTGAAGGGTTACAACCCCGGTCCTTGTTTGGTTTAAGGATTGTGACCTGGCTACTTGAATGGTTTCCTCGTACTCAGTTTACTGTTGTTATCTCTATTATTATCAATTCTTTATTTATTATCTTTAATATTCTATTGTGATATGCTGGTTTTAGTTCCTAAGTGAAGCCCCTTTGTGGCACTTGCTCTTTCTGGGGTCTGACCCAGCTGGTTTTGTATGGCCAGATATCAGAGCAGTAGCAGAGGATCTACCTCACTTCCAGCCAAATGGTGACCACCAGGCGTAACCCTGGTAACGAGTGGGTTTCTTTTTGTTCCTCCACTTTATTGTAAAATTATTCTTTTGAGGCGTTTAGCCGACGAGCACTTGTTAGCTCGGTTGTACCTTTATTTACTGTCTGCCTACGGGCTGTAACATGATTGACAGATCCTAGGGTTGATCATGTATGACTGAACTCTTGCTAGTCCTGACATTTTGTAACGACTAGCTTCATGATCAGCTAAATATGTAATATTTGGGACACTTTACTATTGTATATTTGGTGGTCTTACATCTTGTAACATTTACTTACTTGCTTGTGATTGAGACAATAGGCTTGTTCACGACCATAGGAGACTGTTGGCTTATAGTTAAACCCTCATGTATCTAGACAGCCGTGACCGTATAGCGAGGTGGTTTGTACTTCAATATACGTAGCTGGCTATGTACGCTCCCGCTCTCCAGTATTCTGGTTCTGGGGCGTTACATGGTTTTAATGGTGGCCCATGCAGGTCTTGTAAATCAAGATATGTGAGGGTTTACCGAATAGATGTCTCAATCAGCACTCGCCCTTGATCTCTGCTTGTATCTTCTGAATCCCTGTAATCTTGACCTGATCACATGCTTGTATCGTTGATCTGTCATGGTCCTTCCTTATTATTCCCTATGTCATCTTCTTCATCGACATTGTTCCTGGACCTGCTGATCAGCAAGGCGGAGCACCTCCCGTGGACCAGCAGCAACCCGGAGATCAAGCCTAACTTTCAGGAGTAGCCTCCAGAGTCATGCCTACTGGAGAAGAGCCACCAATTCAGCCCGTCCAGCCTGTAGAGCCTGATGATGGCACTTTGGTGGGTCTCATCAGGTCACTATTAGCCTCCCAGGATCGTCGAGGAGATGCCTTGCACCAGGCGGTGGCAGACGCTTTGACTATAGGAGGTCATCAGGGTAATAGCGCGGCCAACAGCTTCAAGCGCTTGAACCCTCCATTCTTCGGCGGCAGTGAAGATGCGATCGCTGCAGATGCATGGCTTCAGGACACAGAGGTGATTCTAGAAGCAGCCAGGACTCCAGAAGACGAGAAGGTGGCGGTGGTGCGCCTGCAGTTGTTGGATCTTGCTCGCAGTTGGTGGACGACGCAGGCCGTTGGATTAGTGGCACCCATTGCTTGGGCAGTATTCAGAGAGAAATTCCAGGCCAAATGTCACGCCCCAGAACCAGAATACTGGAGAGCGGGGGATGACTCAGCCAGCTACGTATTACGGGTAGATGAATACCGTATAATACGATCAATGCTGTCTAATAAGACGAGGGGGTGCATACTACATAAAAGTCTCGCTACGGTCACTTCACATCTATTGTCTCAATCATTCAAACAAAAAAAGGAATAGAGAACATGTGAGATAAAGCAGTAAGGCGTCCCAAACGCTCAGTCAAAATGTTCTTGATATCTGGCTTTACAAAACACAGCCAGATGATGTAGCAAGTATACACAATTGTTATCAGCTGCAGCCTGACTTAGTTACAATTATGCAAAAGTAGGTACAAGACAATCCGACTAACATGTCGGTGCCAAACGGCAAAGTATAAAGTAATTCACAAAACGAACGGGGAAGTAAGAAACCCACTCGAGTCCTCCTGCGATCATCCCTCTAGTATTGACCATCTTGGAGGTAGAAGTAAGCTGGATCCTCGGGGACCGGCTCTAAATCTGGCCATGCAAAACCAAAGAGGTTAGACCTCTAATAGCAAGTACCGCAAGGGAGCATGATATGAGGGATGAAGCCAGTAATAAGAGAATATGATAATAGATCTCTGCTATCTACTAGGATTCACATAACATCACGACACTTCGAACCAACTTCCCAACCAAACAAGGACAGAAATTGGCCCGTCATGTCCTGACATTCTGATCATCTCAGTTAGGTAACAGAGTAGGTACAGTACACAAACAAATCCACTTAAATGGCTATGCAACTACTACGGCTTGTTACTGTGAGTTCCAAGTTATCCTGCAATTATGCAATAAAGGATTCCTCAGTTCTTACTATGTGCAAGCAAGGCTAGTCTATCCAGTCAATCAATTGCGCCAATCATGAATTAGACGAGTCCCAGCGGGACGTCCGTCGTCAATATACAATATATAATAAATAATATAAGCAGATACCGCTCTCTGTCCGTGTGACAGATTTGCAGTATCTGTGGGAACCAGCCGGCATGTCGGGTACTTAATAGTCCCAAAAGAGCTGCCAAGTAAGAACTCGGGAATCCATTCTCTCCATGCAATCATTATTTTATTTAACTTAATAGTCTCTACGTTGAGTGAAGTCCCATGCCGTGGATCATGGTCATTCAGAATGAGTACTTTCGTACGGGGTACGATATGCACAACTCTACAACGATATCTGTACGGTTAGGTTGTAGGTCTTACATAGCGTAATGCAACAATCAAAACTAACCACGAAATAATCATCCTTGACCATAAAGTACACATGCTGCTTTGGTAAGATAAATAAATAAATTAATTGAAGCCTGCATGTGCCTGTATGCCAATATTCGGGATTAGCCAGTCGATTGCAAATAGTTCATAGTTAATATGAACGTGTCTCATTCATTCATTTCAATAAGACGACTAGCCAGTCTCTTAGTTCCAACTAGGAACGCATGATCAATTATTAAATTAAGATGACAATCCTCGTTTATTAATGTCAAGACAATAATTAATGTTAATAAGTGCCAAATCAATCAACAAATGGTAATAAATGTCAATCAATCTCAATCAATGTCAATTTGAAACAAGAATCAGCCAAAAAGGCAAGAATCAGCCAAAAAGGTATTATGGCTAGCATTCATGCGGCTGGGAAATTATTGATTCATGCGGCCAGGAATGAATGGATTACATGCGGCTAGGCAAGGGTGATTCCATGCGGCCGAAACCAAAATAGTCTCATGCGGCCAAATTAGCAAAGCTCTATGCAGCTAGAAATTAAATGGGTCTTATGCGGCTACAGGCAACATACGCACATGCGGCCAGGGGAAATTCTATGTGGCTGAATAGGTGCAAGCCTATATGCGGCTAAGAAGTCACGTGGCGTCATGCGGCTGAGAATGATCAGCGCCATGTGGCTGAAAATGATCAGCGTCATACGGCTGAAATGGGTGCAAGCCTATATGCGGTAGATAAGTCTCATGCGGTCAGATAACTCTATGCGGCTCGGGCTGATCATTATGCGGCAAGCGGCCGATCAAGCTTATGCGGCTGACTAAGCCCATGCGGCTAACTGAGCCTATGCGGCTGACCAAGCCCATGCGGCCAAGGGAGACTTGCCGCATGAAAACTCATGCGGTCAAGCACTGTTCTTCTTCTTCTCTTTTCCGAGAGAAAGAACCATGGGAAGTCATGGCTTCTAAGCTCCATAAATCCTTCGTTCCAAGTCCAAACCCGGACTTCCATAGGTCAAAATTGGGTAAAACAAAATTCTCTACAACATGGAACCATCAAAACTTGAAGATAACAAAGTTTACTAGATCAAAACCTAAGAAATCCGAAAATGCACAAAACTTAGATCTACAAGAAATGAACCATAGAAATTGAAATTGTTAAGTACTAAAAAGGCTTAAGATCAAGTAAGGAAGATGATGGAACAATAAAAATGGAGATCCATCAAGAAGCAAGTTGGCACTTGCCTTGGCGGCTGGTAGGTGGGGGAGGAGTTATGAGGAAGAAGAAGATTAATGGTGAAGTAATGAAGAGAGAGAAAGGGGTGGCTTTAAATGGAAGGGGTGGTGGTAGGTGGGGGTTTGTTTCGGTTCATGATGAACCAACATAACTAAACCAATCCAAGCCGAACCCAAAGTAGAGCTAAAGCAGAGTATGAAAGTAGAAAATAAAATACATAAATAAAATTGCAGGAAATTAATTAACATAAAATTAAAGGGGTTTAACTACAGAACAATACATGATAGTTATTAAATATATATTAAGGCAGTATATGTCTAAAAATACGTATTCTGGGAACGAAAAGTGACATCTCTATCCTCCTTAGAAAAATTCCGTCCTCGGAATTTCAAATCCAAGCAGGATAGGAACATCAAAGCTAAACTAATTCAAGCATAAGCAATTGAGTAAGCAATCATTTCTTACAGTGCTAACTAACAGATAGCATATCTATATCAATAATCTACGATATCAAGTAGTTCTATCCATGGGGTGACAAGCATAAGGAGCTAATACGATCAAGGCATACAGAAAGAGATATACCTTATGAGTCAAACAGGTATGGATATCTTGATCGGATATCATCCTTACGTTCCCACGTTGACTCTCCCAAAGAGTGATGACCCCAAGCAACCCGAACAAGGTTAATTGTTCGGTTTTTGAGTATCTTCTCTCTTTGGTCCAAGATGGACACTGGCTGCTCCTCGTAAGACAGGTTGGTACCAACAACCAGCTCAGAATGATCAAGGATATGGCTTGGGTCCGATACATACCTTCGCAGCTGAGATACATGAAACACGTCATGCACCTCTCGTAACGAAGGTGGAAGGAATAAACGATAAGCAACATCGCCTACCCTATCAAGGATAACGAATGGTCCTACGTATCGCGGACTCAACTTCTCGCGAACGCCAAATCTAATAACCCCACGGGTAGGTGAGATCCGCAAGAACACGTGGTCCCCAACAGAAAACTCTAGCTGCCTACGATGTTGGTCCGCCCAATGGCGATGCCGATCTTACGCAACTCGAAGTCGCTCTCTAATTCCTTTAACCAATTCAACTGTCTGGACAATCATTTCTGGGCCTAGTATCTTTCTCTCCCCGATATCATCCCATACTAGTGGCGACCTACACTTCTTACCATATAGAGGTTCGAATGGCGCCATCTGGATACTGGCTTGATAACTGTTGTTATATGAAAACTCAACTAAATACAGGTGGCTCTCCCAAGATCCTCCAAAATCTAGGGTGCAAGCTCGCAACATATCTTCCAAAGTCTGAATTGTCCTTTCTGATTGTCCGTCCGTCTGTGGATGGTAAGCCGTGCTAAATCTTAACTTGGTGCCCAGACTATGGTGTAGACTCTTCCAAAAATACGATATAAAACGGGTATCTTTATTGGACACAATACTGACAGGGATTCCATACTGCCTGACTATCTGTTGCATATACAATTCTGCTAGCTTTTCTGTAGATTGCCCCACTCTGAAAGGAAGAAAGTGTGCTACCTTTGTAAGCCGGTCCACTATCACCCAAATAACATCTTTACCACTTGGCGATCTCGATAAACCGGTCATAAAGTCCATTGTGATGTGCTCCCACTTCCATTCCGGGATAGGAAGCGGTTACAATAATCCAGCTGGCCTCTGCTGCTCTGCTTTTACTTGCTGACATATCAAGCAACGGAAAACAAATCTAGCTATCTCCCTCTTCATTCCATTCCACCAGAAGTGCTGCTTGATATCTTGGTATATCTTGGTCCCTCCAAGGTGTATAGAATACTGAGAACTGTGAGCTTCTGTCATAACTTCCTGTCTGATATCTCCACTAGGCACGCATAGGCGCGATCCAAACCTAAGTGTACCATCTTCATAAATTTGCATCTCCTTTCTGAGTCCTGACTCATATTCTGCTCTAAGCTTCTGAATCCTTGGGTCCTGTGCCTGAGCTGTCTTGATCCTGTCTACCAAGTCAGATTGAACTTGTAGACTTGTTAGAACTCCTACATCACGAGGAAGTATAACTTCGATACCCATCTCCTGAAGGTCTTCTAAGATGTGCTTCTATGTTGTTAACATAAATGCACCGTCTCTCCTGCTAAGAGCGTCTGCTACCACATTAGCCTTGCCTGGATGATACTGAAGCTCCACGTCATAATCCTTGATCAGCTCTAACCATCTTCTCTGCCGCATGTTCACTCCTTCTGAGTAAAGATGTACTTCAGACTTTTATGGTCTGTGTACATGTCCACTCGGTCACCATATAAGTAATGCCTCCATAGCTTCAAAGCAAATACTACTGCTGCCAACTCCAAATCATGAGTTGGGTAATTTTTTTCGTGGTCCCGAAGCTACCTAGATACATATGCTATCACCTTCCCGTGCTGCATGAGGACACATCCAAGTCCTTTACCTGACGTATTGCAATATACTGTAAAACCTCCGGGTCCAACTGGTAATATAAGAATAGGTGTCGATATCAGCTTCTGCTTCAGATTCTCATATAATGCCTGACATTCTGTCGACCAAACAAATGGCACATCCTTCCGTGTCAAGCGGGTCATGGGTGTTGAAAGTCTTGCAAAGTCTGACACGAACCTTCTGTAATACCCTACCAATCCCAAGAAACTTCGCACATCAGTTACGGTCTTGGGTACTGGCCAACTCTCTACTGCTTCTACCTTCTTGGGATCTACTGCTACTCCAGCTCCTAATATGATGTGACCCAAAAATAAAATGTGGTCCATCCAGAACTCACACTTGCTGAGCTTGGCATACAAATGGTTCTTTCTTAGAACCTGCAACACTTTTCTGAGGTGGTCTTCATGCTCCTCTTCACTAGCAGAGTATACGAGAATATCGTCAAGAAACACAACGACAAACTGATCTAAGTATGGCATAAAGATGCGGTTCATCAAATCCATAAATATTGCTGGAGCATTGGTCAAACCAAACGGCATTACTAAGAATTCATAATGCCCATACTTCGACCCGAATGCTGTCTTGGGAATATCCTCATTCCGAACCCTTACTTGATGATACCCTGAACGAAGATCTATCTTGGAGAAAATTCTAGCCCTACTCAACTGATCAAACAAGTCGTCGATCCTGGGTAGTGGGTACTTGTTCTTTACTGTTGCCGCGTTAAGCTTCCTGTAATCGATACACAATCTGGATGATCCATCCTTCTTCTCTACAAGTACCACTGGTGCTGCCCAAGATGATATGCTGGCTTGGATGAACTTCTTCTCCTTCAGTTCCTCTATATGCTGATATACCTTGGCCTGTTCCAAATCTGCCATTCTGTAAACCCGATCTGATATCGGTTTAGTTTCAGGTGCCAATTCTATGCTGAACTCAATATCTCTAACCGGTGGTAGACCTGGAAGTTCTTCGGAAAATACGTCTAGAAATTCTTCAACTACCTTCGGAACTTGAACTTCTTCCATTGCTGTTACTACTCCCTGCTCTTGCTGAGTTGCCTCTGATCTGACTAAGGTGAATCTCTTCATGCCTGGAATATCAAAAGATACACTCCCTCTACGATAATCTATTGTCGCATGACTGTCTTTCAGCCAGTCCATGCCTAAGATAACGTCGAAATTTCCAACGAAAAATTCTATCAACTGGGCGGGTAAGGAATGCCCGCAAACTATAACGCTACATGCTAGAATAACTCTACTAACTCCTATGAGCCCATTGCCAGTGTGTATATTCAACCTCCTTGGCAATTCCTCGAACTCCATTCCTAGCCGTGTTGCAAATTGTGCAGATATAAATGAGTGTAATGCTCCCGAATCAAACAATGCTACTGCGGGATATGAGACGACGAGAATGTTACCTGCCACAACATCTTCCGATGCTAATGCCTCTTCTAAGGACAGTGTGAATGCCTGCCCTCGACCTCCTTGCTGGTTCCCATGTTACGGCCTAGCCTGGTGCTGCTGTTGGCCCCTGCCTTGATGATGCTGGGGTGGTTTATGCTGGTGTTGCTGCATCGGCGGTCCCTGCTGCCGAAACATCTGAGCCTGTGGCATCAACGAATGCTGGGCTAATGGTCTCACTGCCACTGCTGGTCCTCGATACTGGCCTGCCCCTGGTGCTGGCAGAGCAGGAAACTGCTGCACTGGTCCTCCTGACCTCGAATTCATGGGACAGGTGGTAACCCGATGATCTGGATTTCCACATATCAAACACAGTCCGTTCAATGCCCGACACACATCTCTAGTGTGCCCTACCTTCCCACAATAAGTGCTGCCCGCTGGGAATTGCTGATTCTTCCTCTGTTGCTGCTGCTGCTGCCTGGGTGGTGGTGCTGGCCCTCGCATTGCCACATCGTGAATGCGAATGCCAAGGGATGGTACTGTTGTTCGGGGCACGGCTCCCCCGCCTCCTTCAATCTGACTGTGGGATCTCTTCTGACCCCCAGTCCTTGCCGTGATCCTCTGAATGGTGATCTCATGCCTTCGGGTTGCCGTCAATACCTCATCAAAAGTCTGGTAATTGTGCCCCTCTATTAATTGCAAGAGCTCAAGGTGAAACCCTTGCTGAAATCTCATAGCCCTCTGGCTCTCCGTTTCTACCATCTCTGGGGCGAACCTACTCAATCTGCAGAACTCCGCTGCATAAGCATCTACTGTCTTGCCGGCCTGCTTGAGGTTGATAAACTTCTGTTGTTGCTCAAACTGCGCCACAACTCCATAGTACTTCGTCTTGAACCTTGCTGTGAAATCGTCCCAAGCAACAGGACGTCCGATACCTACTTTCTCTGATTCCCACCAATCACGTGCGAGATCCTGAAGTAGCAACTTCACCTGATCCACACGTTCTTCTGCCGGTACCTTAGCTGCTGTCAAAATGGCCTCAATATCCTTAAGCCATGCATCTGCTGAGATGGCATCCTCCGTGCCCTCGAAACGGCGAGGGTTGAATTTGCAAAATCTGGTTAATGCTCCTGAATCCGGCCTTGTCCCTCTTTCCAAAGCTGTCTGTAACCCTTGGTTGAGTAGTACGTTCTGCTCCTGCAACTGAGCGTGCATGCGATGCTGGGCTAACATCTGGTGTTGCTGAGTAGCCATCATCCCTCTCATGATCTCCAGAAGAGCCGGTGTGTCCATTTCCACGGGGGTAGGTGGAACTGTTGGTGGTGGTGGAACCTCCGGATACTGCGATCCAGCTGCTGCTTCCACTATCACTGCTTCCTGGATAGTCTCCTGAGGTAGTACTGGCCCTTGTTGCTGACCAACCTGGTCATGTTGTCCATGTTGCCCTTGTTGCTGCTGTCCAGCTCTGACATGTGCGGACGAAGTGCGCCTAAGAAAAGGGACAAGAGAACAATCAAACGACCGGACTCGAAGGATCAATGAAGTCAAGGGATACTGGAATGTCAAGCTGGAGTTAAGAATCGACGAATCATGAGATCAAGCGGAAACATGTGTGATTGAGACATCCAATTAAAACACCCCACAAGTCTGAAATCAGACCTGCATGGGCCACCACTAAAACCTTGTCACGCCCCAAAACCAGAATACTGGAGAGCGGGGGATGACTCAGCTAGCTACGTATTACGGGTAGAAGAATACCGTATAATACGATCAATGCTGTCTAGTAAGACGAGGGGGTGCATACTACATAAAAGTCTCGCTACGGTCATTTCACATCTATTGTCTCAATCATTCAAACAAAAAACAGGAATAGAGAACATGTGAGATAAAGCAGTAAGGCGTCCTAAACGTTCAGTCAAAATGTTCTTGATATCTGGCTTTACAAAACACAGCCAGATGATGTAGCAAGTATACACAATTGTTATCAGCTGCAGCCTGACTTAGTTACAATTATGCAAAAGTAGGTACAAGATAATCCGACTAACATGTCGGTGCCAAACGACAAAGTATAAAGTAATTCACAAAACGAGCGGGGAAGTAAGAAACCCACTCGAGTCCTCCTGCAATCATCCCTCTAGTATTGACCATCTTGGAGGTAGAAGTAAGCTGGATCCTCCGGGACCGGCTCTAAATCTGGCCATGCAAAACCAGAGAGGTTAGACCTCTAATAGCAAGTACCGCAAGGGAGCACGATATGAGGGATGAAGCCAGTAATAAGAGAATATGATAATAGATCTCTGCTATCTACTAGGATTAATATAACATCACGACACTTCGAACCAACCTCCCAACCAAACAAGGACAGAAATTGGTCCGTCATGTCCTGACATTCTGATCATCTCAGTTAGGTAACAGAGTAGGTACAGTACACAAACAAATCCACTTAAACGGCCAAGCAACTACTACGGCTTGCTACTATGAGTTCCAAGTTATCCTAGAATTATGCAATAAAGGATTCCTCTGTTCTTACTATGTGCAAGCAAGGCTAGTCTATCCAGTCAATCAATTGCGCCAATCATGAATTAGACGAGTCCCAGCGGGACGCCCATCGTCAATATACAATATACAATAAATAATATAAGCAGATACCGCTCCCTGCCCGTTTGGCAGATTTGCAGTATCTGTGGGAACCAGCCGGCCTGTCGGGTACTTAATAGTCCCAAGAGAGCTGCCATGTAAGAACTCGGGAATCCATTCTCTCCATACAATTATTATTTTATTTAACTTAATAGTCTCTACGTTGAGTGAAGTCCCATGCCGTGGATCATGGTCATTCAGAATAAGTACTTTCGTACGGGGTACGATATGCACAACTCTACAACGATATCTGTGCGGTTAGGTTGTAGGTCTTACATAGCGTAATGCAACAATCAAAACTAACCACGGAATAATCATGTCTTAACCATAAAGTACACATGCTGCTTTGGTAAGATAAATAAATAAATAAATTAAAGCCTGCATGTGCCTGTATACCAATATTCGGGATTAGCCAGTCGATTGCAAATAGTTCATAGTTAATATGAACGTGTCTCATTCATTCATTTCAATAAGACGACTAGCCAGTCTCTTAGTTCCAACTAGGAACGCATGATCAATTATTAAATTAAGATGACAATCCTCGTTTATTAATGTCAAGACAATAATTAATGTTAATAAGTGCCAAATCAATCAATAAATGGTAATAAATGTCAATCAATCTCAATCAATATCAATTTGAAACAAGAATCAGCCAAAAAGGCAAGAATCAGCCAAAAAGGCATTATGGCTAGCATTCATGCGGCTGGGAAATTATTGATTCATGCGGCCGGGAATGAATGGGTTACATGCGGCTAGGCAAGGGTGATTCCATGCGGCCGAAACCAAAATAGTCTCATGCGGCCAAATTAGCAAAGCCCTATGCAGCTAGAAATTAAAGGGGTCTTATGCGGCTACAGGCAACATACGCACATGCGGCCAGGGGAAATTCTATGCGACTGAATAGGTGCAAGCCTATATCCGGCTAAGAAGTCACGTGGCGTTATGCGGCTGAGAATGATCAGCGCCATGCGGCTGAAAATGGTCAGCGCCATGCGGCTGAAATGGGTGCAAGCCTATATGCGGTAGATAAGTCTCATGCGGTCAGATAACTCTATGCGGCTCGGGCTGATCATTATACGACAAGCGCCCGATCAAGCTTATGCGGCTGACTAAGCCCATGCGGCTAACTGAGCCTATGTGGCTGACCAAGCCCATGCGGCCAAGGGAGACTTGCCGCATGAAAACTCATGCGGTTAAGCACTGTTCTTCTTCTCCTCTTTTCCGAGAGAAAGAACCATGGGAAGTCATTGCTTCTAAGCTCCATAAATCCTTCGTTCCAAGCCCAAACCCGGACTTCCATAGGTCAAAATTGGGTAAAATGAAATTCTCAACAACATGGAACCATCAAAACTTGAAGATAACAAAGTTTACTAGATCAAATCCTAAGAAATCCGAATATGCACAAAATTTAGATCTACAAGAAATGAACAATGGAAATTGAAATTGCTAAGTACTAAAAAGGCTTAAGATCAAGTAAGGAAGATGATGGAACAATATAAATGGAGATCCATCAAGAAGCAAGTTGGCACTTGCCTTGGCGGCTGGTAGGTGGGGGAGGAGTTATGAGAAAGAAGAAGATTAATGGTGATGTAATGAAGAGAGAGAAAGGGGTGGCTTTAAATGGAAGGGGTGGTGGTAGGTGGTAGTTTCGGTTCATGATGAACTAACTTAACTAAACCAATCCAAGCCGAACCCAAAGTAGAGCTAAAGCAGAGTATGAAAGCAGAAAATAAAATACAGAAATAAAATTACAGGAAATTAATTAACATAAAATTAAAGGAGTTTAACTACAGAACAATACATGATAGTTATTAAATATATATTAAGGCAGTATATGTCTAAAAATACGTATTCTGGGAACGGAAAGTGACACCAAATATTTTGATGCTGTAGCTCGGTATGATCTACAGACGAGGTTTACCAATCTGAAGCAGATGGGCAGTGTCACGCCCCAGAACCGGAATACTGTAGAGCGGGGGCAGACATAGCCAGCTACGTATATGAAATGGATTCCATCTCGTTATACGGTCACGGCTTTCTAGATACATTAGGATTTACTACAAGCCAACAGTCTCCTATGGTCATGAATAAGCCTAGTGTCTCAATCACAAGCAAGTAAGTAAGGTCACAAGATGTATGATCATTAAATATACAATAATAAGGCGTCCCAAATATTACATATTCAGCTGATCATGAAGCTAGTCGTTACAAAATGTTAGGACTAGCAAGAGTTTAGTCATACATGATCAACCCTAGGATCTGTCAATCATGTTACAGCCCGTAGGCAGACAGTAAGTAAGTGCAATCGAGCTAACCAGGTGCTCGTCGGCTAAACGCCTCAAAGAATATGTTTACAATAGAGTGGGAGAGCCAAAAATAACCCACTCATTTCCCTGGTTACGCCTGGTCGCCACCATCGGGCTGGACAGTCGGTAGATCCTCTAGAGCTGCTCCAAAATCTGGCCATACAAAATCAGCTGGGTCAGACCCCAGAAAGAGCAAGTGCCACAAAGGAAGCTTCACTTAGGAACTAAAACCAGCAATTAGCACAATAGATGATAATAATAATAGCAATAAATAAGACAGGAGTTAAGAAAAGTATAACAGGATGATATACGATGAGATAACCATGGAACTATTCAGATAGCCAGGTTTCAACCCGTAAACCAAACAAGGACCGGGGTTGTAACCCTTCGTTTGAACCGAATTTAGAATTCTCACCATTTATCGGTAAAATAAATACAGGCATTCAGGTCATACAGTAATCTGGAACAGAATCAGGACAAGACTAGACTGGTTAGACTCCATCCAATTATTTCACGGCCAAGCAAGAATTACGGCTTGATACTTTAACTAACTAGGGTTATCACAGGCCTGGTTACTAGCAAGATACAATGAGAATCTTCCACAGCCACAAGCCCTGCAGACCATCCAGGTTACCCAGGTCGAAAATTAGGGGTTAAATTCAGGTGGGTACATCGTCCAGGAAATAAATGTACCCTTAGGTAGCTTGAAGGGTGCAACACATGACAGTGTGCTGGAAATGTGCCCTACTCGACGGCAGGCTACAGATTCCAGGCGCACCCAGGTAACAGGATTACCTGTAGCTGGGAGATCTCTTTATGACTAATGTATTAATCTAGTTATTAGCCTTAGTCCATTTCAGTAGGTACTCCTGACCGTGGTACTCAGGAGTCCCCTCCTAGACATGATGCAAGACAGGACTGGATTATTTGTACAAGCACAATCGCCCACGGTATCCAGGTTATTTATACAGGTCATGTCATGTCAGGTAGCCGTCGTAACAGCTTATCAAGATATATCATGTCAGTTTAGCATGTCAAGAGTTCTGGTCAATAGTGCGCCACAACGGGCCACTATCAGGTCATGTCATGTTCACTTGTCAAGAGTGCACCACGACGGGTCACTTTCGTGTTCAGGTACATGTGCAAGGCATCATAGTACAAGCATTCAATCAGGAGACCCAAGTTGATCTGAGGTTACAAGACATGAATTAATCAGTAATAATCAAGTAATAATAATAAATAATCATTAAAGCAAGGCACAGGAAGGGGCCATGCGGCTCAGGCACACGCGGCCAAGGAGAGAATCCATGCGGCAGCAGCTCATGCGGCTGAGGGTGGGAACAGCCCATACGGCTGAATAGGGTCAGGCGCATGCGGCTAGAGCAAGCGGGACAGCATGCGGCTCAAGAAGTTGAGCCTTATGCGGCAAGCAGGAAGCAGGTCCATGCGGCTCCAGAGTGCAGGGTCTTATGCGGCTGGGGTCGATCAAGTTCCATGCGGCAGATGGAGGGGTAGGTCAATGCGGCTGGCCGACCAATCAGGTCTATGCGGCCGGAGTCAAGTGGGTCTCATGCGGCGGATGGACATGCGGCTGCGAGAGCAAAGACGCATATGGCTGAGGGCAAGTGGACTCCATACGGTTGGAAGAAGCGGGGTCCCATGCGGCCAGGAAGGGGGAGGGCGTATGCAGCTAAAAGAGTAGCATCTCATGCGGCTCAAGAAGTTCAGAATATTATGCGGCTGGAGATTGAGCGAGTTATGCGGCTAGATGAGTTCGGCCCTCATGCGGCTCAAGAACTTCCAGTCATGCGGCTGAATAGAACACTTGCCGCATGAAATATTCATGCGGTCAAGTCAAGCACAGTTCATCTTCTCCAAAATTCCGAGAAGAAGAACACCATGAGAGCCAAGTTCTCAAGCTCCATAACTCCATCATCCGGAGCCCAAATCCGAACTTCCATAGGTCAAAATGGGACAGAATAAAATGCTCTACAACATAGAACCATCAAAACTCAGAAATAACAAGATTAAGTAGATCAAAACCCAAGAAATCTGAAAATAAAATAAAACTTAGACCTTCAAGAATCTAGCCATGGAAAGTGGAAATGCCAAGTACTAAAGTAAGTTAAAATGCTTTAAGGAAGAGAATAAAGCAATAAAATTAGAGTTCCTCCATGAAGCAAGTTGCACTTGCCTAGACCTCTCTCTCTCTCTCTCTGGTAGGTAAAGAAGTAAAGGAAAGAAGAAGATAAGGTTAATAAAGAAAGAGAAAGAAGAATGTGTAATAAATACCAAAGGTGGTGGTAGGTAGGGGGTTCACCCATGGTCCATAATGAACCAAGTAAAACCGAGCCAAGCCGAACCAAGCCAACTCGAACCAAGAATAAACCAAGCCAAGAAGGAAAAGCTAAACCAGGAATCATGCAATACAAGATAAAATACGTACATGTATTCTAAAATACGTAATACGAACCACGGGCATTACAACTCTACCCACCTTAAAAGAATTTCGTCCTCAGAATTTAATTAAGAGGCTAGGGAGACGAGGACAAGCTATATTAATCACAAGCAAGCTATAACTAGGCAGGCAATCACTCATTCAAGCAAGGAATCGAAGACATGAGGCATAAGGAAGACATCATACCTCACGAGTCAAACAAGTTGGGATACCGCGATCGGATATCATCCTCACGCTCCCACGTTGACTCATCCAAAGAGTGATGACCCCAAGTAACTCGGACTAACTTGATAGTCTTGTTCTTGAGTGTCTTCTCTCTCTGGTCCAATATAGACACGGGCATCTCCTCATACGAAAGGTTGGTACCAACAACCAATTTCGAATGATCCAGGATGTGGCTCGGATCCGGAATATACCGTCGTAATTGGGATACATGGAACACGTCATGTACCTCGCTTAGCGACGATGGAAGAGCGAGACGATAGGACACATCTTCTACTCGCTCCAGAATATCGAATGGCCTTATATACCTAGGACTAAGCTTTCCCCGTACGTCGAAACGAATGACGCCACGGTTGGGCAAAATCCTCAGGAATACATGGTCACTGACAGAAAACTCGAGAGGGCGCCGATGAGAATCGGCCCAATGGTGCTGGCAATCTTGGGCAACTCGAAGATGATCCCGGACACTTCTGACCACTTCAACTGTCTTGGCAATCATTTCTGGACCGAACATCTGTCTCTTTCTGACATCATCCCAGGCTAGCGGGGATCTGTGCTTCCTGCCATACAGTGCCTCGAACGGTGCCATCTGGATACTGGCTTGGAAACTGTTGTTGTACGAGAACTCCACCAGGTACAGGTGATATTCCTACGAACCACCAAAATCAAGTGTACAGGACCGTAACATATCTTCAAGAGTCTGGATTGTGCGCTCCGACTGGCCATCTGTCTGCGAATGATATGCTGAACTGAACTGGAGGTGAGTTCCCAAACTCTCCTGCAGGCTACGCCAAAAGTGTGACGTGAATCATGAATCTCGGTCCGAGGTGATACTAACTGGCACTCCGTACAACTTGACAATCTGCCTGAGGTACATCTCTGCTAACTGAGCTGTCGACTGACCAACTCTGAACGGAAGGAAGTGAGCTACCTTCGTGAGCCGATCAACTATAACTAAGATAGCATCTCTACCAGCTGGGGATCTAGGTAATCCGGTCACAAAATCCATGGTCACATGTTCCCACTTCCATTCTGGAATCGGCAAAGGCTGAAGAAGTCCAGCAGGCCTCTGATGTTCAGCCTTAACTTGTTGACAAACCAAACACCGAGAGACAAACTGGGCTATCTCCCTCTTCATGCCATTCCACCAGAAATGCTGACGGATATCACGATACATCTTCGTACCACCAGGATGAATGGAATACTATGAACTATGAGCCTCTGCCATGATTTCCTGTATGATATCTCCACTGGGTACACAAAGACGCATACCACGCCTAAGTGTAGCATCTTCATAAATGCATAACTCTGGTCTTCGTCCTGCCTCATACTCTGCTCTGAGTCGCTGAAGCTTGGAATCTGCGGACTGCACCATCCGGATCCTCTCGACTATAGTGGACTGAACTTGCATGCTAGCCATCAATGCTACACTGAAAGGGAGAACAACTTCAATACCTATCTTCTGAAGATCTGCTAACAGCTCTGGTTGTGCTGTTAGGAAATAAACTCCGGCTCTTCTGCTCAATACATCTGCAACGACATTGGCCTTTCCTGGATAATACTGCAAGTTGACATCATAATCCACAAGAAGCTCCAGCCACCTCCTCTGACGCATGTTAAGATCCTTCTGGGTGAAAACATACTTCAGGCTCTTATGGTCGGTAAAAATCTTCACCTTATCTCCGTACAAGTAGTGCCTCCACAACTTAAGTGTAAACACTTCTGCTGCCAGCTCTAAGTCATGGGTTGGGTAATTCCTCTCATGATCACGAAGTTGTCACAAAGCATAAGCTATTACCTTCCCATGCTATATCAGAACACATCCTAAACCTCTTCCTGAAGCATCACAATATACTGAGAATCCTCCGGTTCTGTCTGGAAGTGCGAGAATAGGACCCGTCATCAAGCCTCGCTTTAACTTCTCGAATGAATCCTGACATTCTGCTGTCCAAGCAAACTGTACCTCCTTACGGGTCAACTGGGTCAATGGCGCTGAAATCCGAGCAAAATCTGAAACAAACCGCCGGTAGTAGCCGGCCAATCCCAGAAAACTGTAAACTTCTGCAACTGTGCTGGGCACCGGCCATGACTCAATAGCCACAATCTTCTGGGAATCCACTTCTACTCCTCCTCGAGTGATGATATGACCCAAGTACGAAATGCGATCGAGCCAGAACTCGCATTTACTGAACTTGGCATACAACTGGTGCTTCCTGAGAATCTGAAGAACAACTCGGAGATGCTACTCATGCTCCGCCTCACTCCTGCTATAGACCAGGATGTCATCCAAAAACACAATCACGGACTGATCCAACCAAGGCATGAAGATGCGATTCATGAGATCCATGAATACCGCCGGCGCATTGGTCGCCCCAAATGGCATAACAAGGAACTCCCAATGCCCATACCTTGATCTAAAAGCTGTCTTCAGGATGTCCTGCTCTCTGACTCTGATCTAATGATATCCGGAGCGCAAGTCGATCTTCAAGAATACTGCTGCCCCTTTGAGCTGATCAAACAAGTCATTTATCCTCGGAAGAGGGTATTTGTTCTTGATTGTCACTGAGTTCAAGATACGATAATCAACACATAACCTGGATGTACCATCCTTCTTTTTCATAAGAAGCATCGGGGCTCCCAAAGGCGATCCACTAGCACGAATGAATCCCTTTATTCGAAGTTCTTCAATCATCTTGTACAAGATCTCCAACTCTGACGGCGCCATCCTGTAGACTCTCTCTGACACTGGGGCAGTCTCGAGAATCAAGTCTATGGTGAACTCGATCTCCCGTTCTGGCGGCATACCTGGAAGCTCTTCTGGGAAAACATCTGGAAACTCTTCGACTATCCGGGGCAACTGCACTGCTGCAACCGCCATCCGCAACACTAGAGGAGAAGGCTCAACTGCGCCTCGAGAAAAGGAAAACTCTGGCTCGCCTGGGATGCTAAAAACAACTCTACCAACATGGCAGTCTATTCTAGCATACTGGTTCCTCAACCAATCCATCCCTAGGACTACATCATAATCGGCCATCGGGAATTCTATCAATCTAGTAGGAAATTTCTTACCGCTAACTACGATCCGACACGAGGAAAACACCCTATCGACTCCCACAAATCCGTTACCAGTAAGTATATTGAGCCTTACTGATAAGGACTCGGGCTCCAATCCTATCCGTGTCGTGAATCGTGCAGACATAAAAGAATGCGATGCACCAAAATCAAATAAAGCTGAAGCTGGAAAGGAGTTGACAAGAATAGTACCTGCCACTACCTCTCCTGGTGCCAATCCTTCCTCTGCGGTCATCACCATAGCCTAACCATGCCCTCGGGGTGCTGGTCCCCTCTGCTGAAATCCTCGCTGCCTATTCTGACTCAAGGCTTGGGCCTGAGTATGCTGCTGGGGGTTCTGCTGCTGGAATACCTGGGACTGAGGCGGCAAGGGCCTCGACAATAGATACTGCTGCTGCTGGACTGGAGCTGGTCCTCTCACCGAAGAGCTAGAAAGGTTGGACGATGATGAACCACCCCTATTTGGGAAGGACCCAACCCTATGGTCTGCTGCTCCACAAGCCAGACACAATTCCTGTGTCCTGCCGCACTCTGCCACTACATGGCCTGGCTTCCCACACAGAGAACATCCCACTGCGGAAGACTGCTTCTGCTTCTGCTGCTGCTGAGGGTACGTTGGGGCTGAATGCTGAACCGACGTCACTGAAGCTGTCCGCCTCGGAGGTCCAATAGTCAAAGCCCTGGCTGCCGGGGCTGGGGCTGAAGACTGATTCATCTGGCCGTGGGATCTCTTTCGACCTTCGGCCCTATCCACAATCCTCTGGGAGGTATACTCATGCCTCCTAGCTGCTCTCAAGACTGCATCGAAAGTCTGATGCTCAAACTGCTCAACTGCCAATAGAATCTCCAGGTGAAGCCCCTGCTGAAATCGCTGGGCTCTATCATACTCGGTTGCCACCAAGGTGGAAGCAAACCGACTGAGTCTCGAAAACTCGACCGCATATCCATCGACCGTCCTGCCCATCTGCTTCAGATTGGTGAACCTCGTCTGTAGATCGTACCGAGCCACAGCATCAAAATACTTGGTCTGGAATCTCTCTCTGAACACCGCCCAAGCAATGGGCACTGCTAATCTAATGGCCTGAGCTGTCCACCAGCTGCGGGCAAGATCTAGCAACTGCAGGCGCACCACGGCTACCTTCTCATTCTCTGGAGTCCTGGCTGCTTCTAGAATCACCTCGATGTCTTGAAGCCAAGCATCTGCAGCGACAGCATCTTCACTACCGTCGAAGAAGGGAGGGTTCAAGCGCTTGAAGCTGTTGGCCGTACTGTTACCATGATGTCCTCCTCTGGTCAGAGCATCTGCCACCGCCTGGTGCAAGACATCTCCACGACGATCTTGGGAAGCTATCAAGGTCCTGACGAGACCTACCAAAGTGCCATCATCAGGCTCGGCAGGCTGAACTGGCTGGACTTGTGGCTCTCCGTCAGAAGGCACGACTCTGAAAGCTACTCCGGAATGCTGGGCTTGATCTCCAGGTTGCTGCTGATTCGCAGGAAGTGCTCCGCCTTGCTGACCGGCAGGTCCAGGAACAATGCTGCTGAAGAAGACGACATAGGGAACAATAAGGAAGGACCAGGATAGATCAACGATACAAGCATATGATCAGGACAAGAATCCAGGGATTTAGAAGATACGAGCAGAGATCAAGGGCGAATACTGATCGAGACATCTATTCGGTAAACCCTCACATATCTTGATTTACAAGACCTGTATGGGCCACCACTTAAACCATGTCACGCCCCAGAACCAGAATACTGGAGAGCGGGGGCAGACATAGCCAGCTACGTATATGAAATAAATTCTATCTCGCTATACGGTCACGGCTGTCTAGATACATGAGGGTTTACTACAAGCCAACAGTCTCCTATGGTCATGAACAAGCCTAGTGCCTTAATCACAAGCAAGTAAGTAAGGTCATAAGATGTATGATCATTAAATGTACAATATTAAGGCATCCCAAATAGTACATATTCAGCTGATCATGAAGCTAGTCGTTACAAAATGTTAGGACTAGCAAGAGTTTAGTCATACATGATCAACCCTAGGATCTGTCAATCATGTTACAGCCCGTAGGTAGATAGTAAGTAAGTGCAATCAAGCTAAACAGGAGCTCGTCGGCTAAACGCCTCAAAGAATATGTTTACAATAGAGTGGAAGAGCCAAAAATAACCCACTCGTTTTCCTGGTTACGCCTGGTCGCTACCATCGGGCTGGAAAGTCGATAGATCCTCTAGAGCTGCTCCAAAATCTGGCCATACAAAACCAGCTAGGTCAGACCCCAGAAAGAGCAAGTGCCACAAAGGAAGCTTCACTTAGGAACTAAAACCAGCAATTAGCACAATAGATAATAATAATAGCAATAAATAAGACAGGAGTTAAGAAAAGCATAACAGGGTGATATACGATGAGATAACCATGGAACTATTCAGATAGCCAGGTTACAACCCGTAAACCAAACAATGACCGGGATTGTAACCCTTCGTCTGAACCGAACTTGGAATTCTCACCATTTATCGGTAAAATAAATACAGGCATTCAGGTCATACAGTAATCTGGAACAGAATCAGGACAAGACTAGACTGGTTAGACTCCATCCAATCATTTCACGGCTAAGCAAGAATTACGGCTTGATACTTTAACTAACTAGGGTTATCACAGGCCTGGTTACTAGCAAGATGCAGTGAAAATCTTCCACAGCCACAAGCCGTACAGACTATCCAGGTTACCCAGGTCGAAAATTAGGGGTTGAATTCAGGTGGGTACATCGTCCAGGAAACGAATGTACCCTTAGGTAGCTTGAAGGGTACAACACATGACAGTGTGCTGGAAATGTGCCCTACTCGACGACAGGCTACAGATCCCAGGCGTGTCCAAGTAACGGGATTGCCTGTAGCTGGGAGATCTCTTTATGACTAATGTATTAATCTAGTTATTAGTCTTAGTCTATTTCAGTAGGTACTCCTGACCGTGGTACTCAGGAGTCCCCTCCTCGACATGATGCAAGACAGGACTGGATTATTTGTACAAGCATAATCACCCACGGTGTCCAGGTTATTTATACAGGTCATGTCATGTCAGATAGCCGTCGTAACAGCTTATCAAGATATATCATGTCTGGTTATCATGTCAAGAGTTCTGGTCAAGAGTGCGCCACGACGGGCCACTATCAGGTCATGTCATGTTCACTTGTCAGGAGTGCACCACGACGGATCACTTTTGTGTTCAGGTATATGTGCAAGGCATCATAGTACAAGCATTCAATCAGGAGACCCAAGTTGATCTGAGGTTACAAGACATGAATTAATCAGTAATAATCAAGTAATAATAATAAATAATTATTAAAGTAAGGCACAGGAAGGGGCCATACGGCTCAGGCATACGCAGCCAAGGAGAGAATCCATGCGGGAGCAGCTCATACGGCTGAGGGTGGGAACAGCCCATGCGGCTGAATAGGGTCAGGCGCATGCGGCTAGAGCAAGCGGGACAGCATACGGCTCAAGAAGTTGAGCCTTATGCGGCAAGCAGGAAGCAGGTCCATGCGGCTCCAGAGTGCAGGGTCTTATGCGGCTGTGGTCGAATAAGTTCCATGCGGCAGATGGAGGGGTAGGTCCATGCGGCTAGCCGACCAATCAGGTCTATGCGGCCGGAGTCAAGTGGGTCTCATGCGGCGGGTGGACATGCGGCTGCGGGAGCAAGGACGCATGCGGCTGAGGACAAGTGGACTCCATACGGCTGGAAGAAGCGGGGTTCCATGCGGCCAGGAAGGGGGAGGGCGCATGCGGCTAAAAGAGTAGCATCTCATGCGGCTCAAGAAGTTCAGAATATTATGCGGCTGGGGATTGAGCGATTTATGCGGCTAGATGAGTTCGGCCCTCATGCGGCTCAAGAACTTCCAGTCATGCGGCTGAATAGAACACTTGCCGCATGAAATATTCATGCGGTCAAGTCAAGCACAGTTCATCTTCTCCAAAATTTCGAGAAGAAGAACACCATGAGAGCCAAGTTCTCAAGCTCCATAACTCCATCATCCGGAGCCCAAATTCGAACTTCCATAGGTCAAAACGGGGCAGAATGAAATGCTCTACAACATAGAACCATCAAAACTCAGAAATAATAAGGTTAAGTAGATCAAAACCCAAGAAATTCGAAAATAAAATAAAACTTAGATCTACAAGAATCTAGCCATGGAAAGTAGAAATGCCAAGTACTAAAGTAAGTTAAAATGCTTTAAGGAAGAGAATGAAGCAATAAAATTGGAGTTCCTCCATGAAGCAAGTTGCACTTGCCTAGACCTCTCTCTCTCTCTGGTAGGTAAAGAAGTAAAGGGAAGAAGAAGATGAGGTTAATAAAAAGAGAGAAAAAAGAATGGGTAATAAATACCAAAGGTGGTGGTAGGTAGGGGGTTCACCCATGGTCCATAATGAACCAAGCAAAACCGTGCCAAGCCAAACCAAGCCAACCCGAACCAAGAATAAACCAAGCCAAGAAGGAAAAGCTAAACCAGGAATCATGCAATATAAGATAAAATACGTACACGTATTCCAAAATACGTAATACGAACCACAGGTATTACAGGCAGGACGGTCGATGGATATGCGGCCGAGTTCTCCATGCTTATTCGGTTTGCTCCCACCTTGGTGGCAACCGAGTTCGATAGAGCCCAGCGGTTCCAGCAGGGGCTTCATCTGGAGATTCTATTGGCAGTAGAGCAGTTTGAGCATCAGACTTTTGATGCAATATTGAGAGCAGCTAGGAGGCATGAGTATACCTCCCAGAGGATCGTGGATAGGACCGGAGGTCGGAAGCGATCCCACGGTCAGATGAATTAGTCATCAGCACCAGCCCCGGCAGCTAGGGCTTTGACCATTGGAGCTCCGAGGCGGGCGGCCTCAGTGACGTCGGTTCAGCATTCCACCCCGATGCACCCTCAGCAGCAAAAGCAGAAGCAGTCTTCCGTAGTGGGATGTTCACACTGTGGGAAGCCAGGGCATGTGGTATCAGAGTATCGCAGAGCACAAGGTTTGTGCTTGGTTTACGGTGCCCTGGACCACAGGGTTGGGAACTGCCCGAACAGGGGGAGTTCATCAGCCTTCTCTAGTCCTTCAGTTAGAGGACCAGCACCAGTCCAGCAGCAGTAGCAGCAGCAGCTGCAGTACCCGTTCCCGAGGTCCTTGCCGACGCAGGTCCAGGCCTTCCAGCAGCAGAGACCGCAGCAGTATGCTCAGGCCCAAGCCCTGATCCAGAGCAGGGAGAGGAATTTTTAGCAGAGGGGACCCGCACCCAGAGGACATGGTCAAGTGCTGGCTTTGACCATGGAAGAGGAAGGAATAGTACCAGGTGAGGTAGTGGCAGGTACTATTCTCGTTAACACCTTTTCAGCTTCAGTATTATTTGATTCTCGTGCCTCGTATTCATTTATGTCTGCATGATTTACGATACGGATAGGATTGGAGCCCGAGTCATTATCAGTAAGGCTCAATAGACTTACTGGTAACGGACTTGTGGGAGTAGATAGAGTGTTTTCCTCGTATCGGATCATAGTTAGCGGTAGAGTGTTCCCCACTAGATTGATAGAGTTCCCAATGGCCGATTAAGATGTGGTCTTAGGGATGGATTGGATGAGGGACCAGTATGCTAGGATAGACTGCCATATCGGCAGGGTTATTTTTAGCATTCTAAGCGAGCCAGAGTTTTCCTTCTCCCAAGGCAAAGTTGAACCTTCTTCTCCAGTATTGCGGATGGCAGTAGCAGCAGTACAGTTACCCCGGATAGTTGATGAGTTTCCAGATGTTTTCTTCGAAGAGCTTCTAGGGATGCCGCCAGAGTGGGAGATCGAGTTCACCATTGTCTTGATTCCCGAAATAGCCCCAGTGTCAGAGAGAGTCTACAGGATGGCACCGTCAGAATTAGAGATATTGTACAAGATGATTGAAGAACTTAGAACCAAAGGATTCATTCGTACAAGTGGATCGCCTTGGGGAGCCCCGATGCTTCTTGTGAAAAAGAAGGATGGTACGTCCTGATTATGTGTTGACTATCGTACCTTGAACTCGGTGATAATCAAGAATAGATACCCTTTTCCGAGGATGGATGACTTGTTTGATCAACTCAGAGGAGCGACAGTATTCTCGAAGATTGACTTACGCTCCGGATATCATCAAATCAGAGTCAGAGAGCAGGACATCCCGAAGACAGCTTTTAGATCGAGATATGGGCATTAGGAGTTCCTTGTGATGCCATTTGGAGCAACCAATGCGCCGACTATATTCATGGACCTCATAAATCGTATCTTCATGCCTTATTTGGATCAGTTCGTGATTGTGTTCCTAGAAGACATCCTGGTCTACAGCAAAAGTGAGGCGGAACATGAGCAGTATCTCAGAGTTGTTCTTCAGATTCTCAGAGAGCACCAGTTGTATGCCAAGTTCAGTAAATACGAGTTTTGGCTAGATCATATTTCGTACTTGGGTCATATCATCACCAGAGGAGGAGTGGAAGTGGATCCCCAGAAGATTGTGGCCATTGAGACATGGCCAGTGCCCAACAAGGTTGTAGAAGTTTGCAGTTTTCTTGGATTGGCCGGCTACTACCGGCAATTTATTTCAGACTTTGCTCGAATTTTATCGTCATTGACCCAGTTGACCCGCAAGGATGTACAGTTTGCTTGGACAGCAGAGTGCCAGGATTCTTTTGAGAGGTTGAAGCGAGGCTTGATGACGGCTCCTATTCTCATGCTTCTAGATAGAACCGAAGGATTCTCAGTGTATTGTGATGCTTCAGACAGAGGTTTAGGGTGTGTTCTGATGCAGCATGGGAAGGTAATAGCTTATGCATCACGACAACTTCTTGATCATGAGAGAAATTACCCAACCTATGACTTGGAGTTGGCAGCATTAGTGTTTGCACTTAAGTTATGGAGGCACTACTTGTAAGGAGACAGGGTGAAGATTTTCACCGACCACAAGAGCCTGAAGTATATTTTCACTCAGAAGGATCTTAACATGCGTCAGAGAAGGTGGCTAGAGCTACTTGTGGATTATGATGTCAACCTGCAGTATCATCCAGGGAAGGCCGACGTTGTAGCAGATACATTGAGCAGGAGAGCCGAAGTTTATTTTCCAATAGCACAACCAGAGCTGTTAGCAGATCTTCAGAAGATGGGTATAGAAGTTGTTCTTCGTTCCAGCGTGGCATTGATAGCCAGCATGCAAGTTTAGTCCAATATAGTCGAGAGGATTCGGATGGCACAGTCGGCAGATTCCAAGCTTCAGCGGCTCAGAGCAGAGTGTGAGGCAGGACGAAAACCAGAGTTATGTATCCATGAAGACGGTATACTTCGACATGGGAAGCGTCTTTATGTACCCAGTGGAGATATCAGACATGAGATCATGACAGAGGCTCACAGTTCACAGTATTCTATTCATCCCGGCGGTACGAAGATGTATCGTGATATTCGTCAACACTTTTGGTGGAATGACATGAAGAGGGAGATAGCCCGATTTGTCTCTCGATGTTTGGTTTGTCAATAAGTTAAAGCTGAACATCAGAGGCCAGCTGGACTTCTTCAGCCCTTGCCAATTCCAGAATAGAAGTGGGAGCATATAACCATGGATTTCGTGACTGGATTGCCTAGATCCCCAGCTGGCAGAGATGCTATTTGGGTTATTATAGACAGGCTCACGAAGGTGGCTCATTTTCTTCCGTTCAGAGTTGGTCAGTCGATGGCTCAGCTAGCAGAGATGTACCTCAGGCAGATCGTCAGACTTCACGGTGTACCAGTCAGTATCACCTCGGACAGAGATTCAAGATTTATGTCGTACTTTTGGCGTAGCCTGCAAGAGAGTTTGGAAACTCGCCTCCAGTTCAGCTCCGCTTATCATCCGCAGACTGATGGCCAGTCAGAACGCACAATCCAGACTCTTGAAGACATGTTGAGATCTTGTACGCTCGACTTCGGTGGATCGTAGAAAGATCACCTGCACCTGGTGGAGTTCTCGTACAATAATAGTTTCCAAGCTAGTATCCAGATGGCCCCGTTTGGGGCACTGTACGGCAGGAAGTACAGATCCCCGCTAGCCTGGAACGATGTCGGAGAAATGCAGATGCTCGGTCCGGAAATGATTTCTCAGACCGTTGAAGTGGTCAGGAGAGTCAGAGATCATCTTCGAGTTGCCCAAGATCGCCAGCGTCATTGGGCCGATTCTCATCGACGCCCTCTTGAGTTTTCTGTCGGCGACCATGTATTCCTGAGGATTTTGCCTAACCTTGGCGTCATTCGTTTCGGCGTACGGGAAAAGCTTAGTTCTAGGTATATAGGAACGTTCGACATTCTCGAGCGAGTAGGCGATGTGTCCTATTGCCTCGCTCTTCCGCCGTCGCTAAGAGAGGTGCATGACGTGTTCCATGTTTCCCAATTACGACGGTATATCCCGGACCCGAGCCATATCTTGGATCATTCGGAATTGGTTTTTGGTACCAACCTTTCATATGAGGAGAGGCACGTGTCTATATTGGACCGGAGAGAGAAGATACTCAAGAACAAGACTATTAAGCTAGTCCGCGTTGCTTGGGGTCATCACTTTTTGGGTGAGTCAACGTGGGAGCGTGAGGATGATATCCGATCGCGATATTTTGACCTTTTTGACTCATGAGGTATAGTATCTTTCTTATGCCTCATGCCTTCGATTCCTTGCTTGCATAAATAATTACTTGATTGCTTGATTTGTATTACTTGCCTGTGAATAGTATAACTTGTTCTTGCCCCTCTAGCCTCTTAATTAAATTTCGAGGACGAAATTCTTTTAAGGTGGGTAGAGTTGTAATGTCTGTGGTTCGTATTACGTATCTTGGTATATGTATACGTAATTTGACCCATATTGTATGTCTTCCTGCTTGATTTATTCTAGCATTTCATTGATTGGTTTATTCTTGGGTTGGTTCGGCTTCACTTGGTTTACTTTGGTTCATCATGAACCAAAGATGAACCCTCCTACCTACCACCACCCTCCTTATTTATAACCCCTTTCTTTTCTCTCTCATCATTATTTTCTTCCTTCTTCATTTACTCTCCACCAATACTTCTTCAACCACCAGGAGGGAGAGAGAGAGAGCTTAGGCAAGTGCAAACTTGCTTCATGATGGATCTCAATTTTTATTGATCCATTCTCTTCCTTACTTGATTCTAAGCCTCTTTAGAACTTGACATTTTTGGATTTGATGGATGGATTCTTGTAGATCTAAGTTTGTAACTTTTTGGTTTTCTAGGTTTTAATCTCTAAAACTTAGTTATTTTCGAAAACTAATGGTTCTATGTTGTAGAGAATTAAATTTCATGCAGTTTTGGCTTTTGTTTTGCTGGATTTCGACTTCGGATGAGTAAGTTATGGCCATTACAAGTTTTCGGAATTTTTATGGCTGAACTTGCTGATTGGGGACGACGACCCCCACGCGCCCGGGAGGCCATGCGCCGGGAGGCCATGCGCTATGAAGTTCCGGCAACGCATCCCTTAACTCCGAGCGTGTCATGCGCGTACATATGCTGAAGACGCAACGTGAGTATCCCACGCGCCGATGGTGCAGGAATCCCACGTGCCGTTTGGTGCAGGAATCCCACGCGCCGATGGTGTAGGAATCCCACGTGCCGATTGGTGCAGGAATCCCATACGCCGATTATGCAAAAATCCTACGCGCCGATTGGTGCAGGAATCCCATACGCCGATTGGTGCAGGAATCCCACGCGCCGATTGGTGCAAGAATTCTACGCGCCGATTGTACAGGAATCCCACGCGCCGGAATTGCTCTATATTACTGTTTTTGCCTGTTTAAGTTATTTTGTAGATGGAATCTTGAAAAACTCAAAACATGAAAGTTCTAGATCTTTTCCTTAGCTTCAAGAATATGTCACTAGTTATTTTATACAAGTTTCTCTCATTCACGATAAGGTAAGAATAGAACACGATAGTGGCCCGTCGCGGCACACTCTTAACAAGTAAACTGACATGATATATCTCGACATACGGTTATGACAGCTTGTCTGACATGACAAGTATGAAAGACCTGGACACCGTGGGCGATTATGTTTGTACAAATAAACTGGTACTGTCTTGCATCATGTCTAGGATGGGGATCCCTGAGTACCACGGTCAGGGGTACCTACTGAAATTGACTAAGGCTAATTAACTAGAATGATTCAGTACTCATGAAAAGATTCCCAGCTACAGGCAATCCCGTTATCTGGGCGCATTAAGTGGACTTGTAGCCTACCGACGAGTAGGGCACATTTCCAACATACAGTCTCGTGTTGCATTCTTCATAAACGGACCTTCGAACTGGATAACCGGATGGTCTGCAGGGCTTGTGGCTGTTGGGATAATCTCATTGCATCTTGCTAGTAACTTGGCCTGTGATAATCCTAGTTAGTTAAAAGTATCAAGCCATACTCTTGATTGGCCGTGATTGATTGGATAGAGTTTATTCCAGCCTAGTCTTATCCTGATCCTGTACAAGATTGTGACATGACATGATTATTGATGCTTGCCTTAACAATAACGATCGGGGGTCCAGTTCTGTTCAGGCGAAGGGTTACAACCCCGGTCCTTGTTTGGTTTAAGGGTTGTAACCTGGCTCCCGGAGCAGTTCTGTGTCCTCTCTTTGTTTATTGTCTTATTGCAACCCTATGCCATGATTGTCATGTTTTACCTTACCTTCAATAGCATGATTATCTATACTGGCCTTAACAATAAAGATCAGGGGTCCAGTTCTGTTCAGGCGAAAGGTTACAACCCCGGTCTTTGTTTGGTTTAAGGGTTGTAACCTGGCTCCCGGAGCAGTTCTGTGTCCTCTTCTCGTTTATTATCTATACCGTACCAATAATATTTGAGACGGGTTTCTATTCAGGTGAAGGGTTACAACCCCGGTCCTTGTTTGGTTTAAGGGTTGTGACCTGGCTACTTGAATGGTTTCCTCGTACTCAGTTTACTGTTGTTATCTCTATTATTATCAATTCTTTATTTATTATCTTTAATATTCTATTGTGATATGCTGGTTTTAGTTCCTAAGTGAAGCCCCTTTGTGGCACTTGCTCTTTTTGGGGTCTGACCCAGCTGGTTTTGTATGGCCAGATATCGGAGCAGTAGTAGAGGATCTACCTCCCTTCCAGCCAGATGGTGACCACCAGGCGTAACCCTGACAGCGAGTAGGTTTCTTTTTGTTTCTCCACTTTATTGTAAAATTATTCTTTTGAGGCGTTTAGCCGACGAGCACTTGTTAGCTCGGTTGTACCTTTATTTACTGTCTACCTACGGGCTGTAACATGATTGACAGATCCTAGGGTTGATCATGTATGACTGAACTCTTGCTAGTCCTGATATTTTGTAACGACTAGCTTCATGATCAGCTAAATATGTAATGTTTGGGACGCCTTACTATTATATATTTGGTGGTCTTACATCTTGTAACATTTACTTACTTGCTTGTGATTGAGACAATAGGCTTGTTCACGACCATAGGAGACTGTTGGCTTGTAGTTAAACCCTCATGTATCTAGACAGCCGTGACCGTATAGCGAGGTGGGTTGCACTTCCCGCTCTCCAGTATTCTGGTTCTGGGGTGTTACATCTGGTCAACTCTAGTAGTCAAACTAGGTCAACTATGGTCAAACTAGTCAATGCCACCATTCTAGGCCCTAACTAGCCCATACTAGCTAGCACACACCATTCAAGGCTATACAAGCCTAACCTATAATTCAAGTACCAATAATGACCAAAGTCAACTCAAGCTATCTCATACACATAAGTAATATCTATATGGATATATACATATAATATATATATATATATAGGCTTGCATACACTATATGCCTATATTACAAGAGAAGGCAACTTTCATGCATTCATATATTTAGACACTCTAACATAGGCTATATGCCTATATCACATATGAGTTACATGATATAGTTATGTATATATGTATACAATACCTTCTACCAAACTTATATATAGAGAGAGAAGTAGAGAGTGGGTGGTGTGTGTACATGCACATGTGAATGGGGGGTGAGTGTGTTGACTGTTACATGTGACAGTCACATGTATATGTATATGAGGGAGGCTAACATGCTTGTATTAGGCTATATGTGTGTGTGTGTAACTAGGCAAGAGTGAGTGAGTGAGTGAGTGAGTGATATGAACTATGGGTCAGTCCAATCTGGACAGTGAGGGGATTTACTGTGTTCAGTCAAATAGGAAAGGAAAGGAAATCAGTTCATTTTATACAACATTACATACTCCTATAACATATTTCAGACCCATTCACCTCAAACCCAAATCGAGAACCCAAACTCTAACCAAATTACCCCAAACTTGAAACTCAGTCAGCACACATATAGATACATTACACTAGGGTTTTAAACATGTAAATTAAAGCATTAAACTAGGTTAAATTGGTTGTCAAAACTGGGTTTTCAAAACTGAAAAATACAGTAAATTAACAAGGTATCAGTCAACATAGGGTATTTAGAAATTGATATATAAAAACATGTTAAAATAGAAAATAAATGGTTGGTAAAGGATCTAGGCTATGTGTACGTGTCCAATATAGTGTCTCGTGTCCACCACAACATGACACAGTGTGTCCATGTGTGTGTGTGTGTATGTGTGTTCGTGTGTGTGTGTGTGTGTCCGTGGGAGAAGAGGAGGAGGAGGAGTTAGGTTAGGGTTTACCTGAGGAAGAGGAGGAGGAGCTCGACGGAGGGGGGGTAGGGGTCGCCGGGGGGGAGGGAGTCGCCGGAGGAGCTCGAGGAGGGGAAGAAAATTTCGAGTGGGGGAAAAAAATTTTGAGTAGGGAAAAAAAAGAACACAGCGTGCCCTAAGTAAAATAGTTAGCGACGTATAGAGGAGACGTCGCTAACCGTCGCCAATTTTTAATATAGGGCGACATATTTAATAATATGTCACTAAGCGTCGCTAATTCCGTCGTATAGCGACGAATTTCTAGGACGTCGCTAATATGCAAAATATTGGCGACGTTTTTTGTTGGCGTCACTAATTTTGTCGCTAATATGTCATATTTTGGTAGTGAACTATCAGAGAATGTACTCGCCTGTCGTCCAGAGCAATGAATGTGAATCGAGCCTCAAAGTAGAGTCACAAAGCCTATAGATGATATACATAGGTTAAATGGTGTTTAATAGTGCTAAACATGGTTTTCTAGTACGTGATATACAATCTAGGTCAAAACTGACTCACAGTTGACTTTTGGTCAACTGATCAACTCTAGTCAAATCTAGGTTATGTTAACCGACATCAAGTCATTACCTACCTATGATTACCCTTTACCCTATCTATATTGGTATCCCCAAATACCATAACCTAAATTAGGAATCCTAATTACCTTGAGTAGGTAATTCAATATCTTAGGATAATAGGTAAATCCCTATACTCTAGCTAATAGGTAATAGCCTATACCTAGACTACTTAGAAAGGTAATCCCCATACCCTTACTCTAACTTAGGGATTCTAATTTCCTAGAATAGGTACTTCCCCACTATTAACCACATGGATAATACATTACCCTAATTATTTTAGGCAATATCAACACCTTAGATTAGATAAACCATTACCTTACTGAATAGGTAACTCATTATCTTAGCTATAGGAAATGCTCTCCTCTAAACTCTCACACTCCAATTTCTCACACTCACAAGCCACACTCCTAATGGCATCCTCACACCTGGACTGAATACTGTCACTTGAGACAGTTACCAAAACCTCTCTCTAAAACAGAGCCTTACACTACCTAGGCATTGCCCAAGGTCACAGTTGCTGCCAAGTGCACAATGGCCAAGTGGCCAGACAACCAAAACAGGAGGTTTCATCCTGCTGCTGATGCATTGCCTGTATATGCTTGCAATTGCCGAGCATGCCCTGCTGTATATGCAAATGCACACTGCACTCTATTCCAACTCATTACAACTAACACTTACATCTTTATAAACTGAGATACCCATTTACCCCCAAATCTCAACTGATACATCAATTATCCTAATTACATGCTAACACTCAACACATACAAATCTCTAACACTAACTCTAAAACTCAAATCCCTGAACTAACATCCTAATACTCTACTGCTCTGAACTAACCAAAGCTAACTTAGACTTAACATTCTATCCTCACTAACACTAAATCCTGCTCTGAACTAACCAAAGCTAACTTAGACTTAACATTCTATCCTCACTAACACTAAATCCTACTTGACTGTTACAAACACTAGGATAACCAACTAACTTAACTCAAAACCTCATAAATCTCTGATACACTTAAGCCTAACCAAGATGCTGACATAACACTAATACACAAATGCCAATGGCCTATGGCCAACTCTCAAAGTGGTTCACCACAGGACCTAGCCTCTACTGCAACATGGCCAAGATACTCACTGGATACTCAAGGAACCATTGATACATCAACCTCTAACTCACACATCACTTACAAAGGAGTTTGCCAAGTGCCAAAAGTCTAACAAAACGTCCATGTCCTATGGCCAACACTCAAATTCCTGCAGCAACCCATCTCCACTGTAAATGTGACCAAGTGGCCCTGTCCCCACTGTCTGCCTTTGCAGGCAGAGCCAACCCCTGCTGCTGCTGCAATGCAAAGCAGACCAAAACAAGCCAAAGCAAGCCAAGCAAAGCCTAAGTGCAATGCTGCACTTGGTATGGCAATTGTCTCTGCCACCTACAAACAAAAGACTAATGATACAGACCTCTTACTGACACTAACACAATGCCCTATCACACTCACACTTCATAAGTGATACCATTACCATCCAATCCTTCCTCTCATCACTGAACCGGGCCTATGGCCAAGGAATTTCTAGCCAAATGGCCTGCTGCTGCTGAGCAAGGCAATGTCCAGCTTATGCAGGGCCATGGCACCACCACTTACTATCCATTTAACATTTTAACACTCTAGGATACATTAATTATCCTATATCACATATTTGATAGTAACAATATCTCATGATACTAACAAATTCAACTCAAAACCTCACAATCCTAGTTGATACTAACTCCACATTCACCCACAATCTCTGAAACTAACATATAACTGATACTAACATCCTAACTGCTACCAAAACCAACCCCTCTAACTAATACCAAAACAGGGAAGTAGGTCCCCTTCCCACAGACCACTGCAATACCAAGGCCTAAGTGTCCTTAGCTCATGGCCAAATGGCCTATGCTAGAACCCCTCTCCATAGATCTCTGATACTAACAAAACCCCAACTAACACATGTTCCTCTTAATGCACTAACTGACACTCTCATCAAATCCCTCTCTGAAGAAGACTGATACCACTCAACACTAAACATTAGACTCTAATACAATCTGATGCCCAACCAATCCTCTCTCAATGCCCTGTTGCAATGCAACATAGGTCATCCCCTGCTGCTCTAATCAGCAGTTCATTCTTAAAGAGCTCTACAAGATGCTCTCACACACTCGAGCACATTGGCCAAATGGCCTCACTCACCAAATCTACCAACTGAACACACACACACACTCAAGGTCTACAGACAGTTCACTTGACAGTGAATGAACCACTCAAAACCCCACACACAAACACAATTATTATATCATATTTATAAAATATAAAGTACAGTAGGTTTTTTGTCCGACCCATGTGCTTTGGTTCAACGATGATGAAAGAACTAAATTGTCCCTCTCTCTATAAGGAAGGAGGAGGTCCCATGTTGGGTACGGAGCAACCGATTGTTCCAACGGTACCCCAGCCTCCAGCTCCTCGTGTACCATCCCTCCTTCTGCCGCCTCTGCTCCATCCTCGCCCACGCCGTCGTCGACGGCCTCTTCTGCAACCCCTTTGTCGCAAGTAGCCCCGACGCCGACCCTTCCTTCGCCGCCTCCCTCTTCTCCACCATGACCAACCCCAACACATTATCCTTCAACACCGCCATTGCCATCTCCGTCGACCCACTCTCCATCTACTACCAAATGCTCTGCCACCGTATCCCTCCCGACTCCCATACCTTCTCTTCCTTGCTCAACACCACCATCCCCGCCGCTGCCACCAGGTCGTTCCACGCACACGCCCTCCTCCTCAAATTCCGGCCTGACCCCTTTGTGCAGACCGTCCTACTCACCGCCTGCTCCCGACGTGGCTCCGCCGACCACGCCCTACGGGTGTTCGACGGAATATTGCACATGGACGTCGTCTCCTGGACCGTCGTCGTCTCGGGCCTCGCCGCCCTCGGACGCCCCGTGTCACGCCCCAGAACCAGAATACTGGAGAGCGGGGGAATGACTCAGCCAGCTACATATTATGGGTAGATAAATACCGTATAATACGATCAATGCTGTCTAACAAGACGAGGGGGTGCATACTACATAAAAGTCTCCATATGGTCACTTCACATCTATTGTCTCAATCATTCAAACAAGAAACAGAAAATAGAGAACATGTAAGATAAAGTAGTAAGGCATCCCAAACGCTCAGTCAAAATATTCTTGATATCTGGCTTTGTAAAACACAGCCAGATGATGTAGTCAGTATACATAATTGTTATCAGCTGCAGCCTGACTTAGTTACAATTATGCAAAAATAGGTACAAGACAATCCGACTAACATGTCGGTGCCAAACGGCAAAGTATAAAGTATTTAACAAAACGAGCGGGGAAGTAAGAAAACCCACTCGAGCCCTCCTGCGATCATCCCTCTAGTGTTGACCATCGTGGAGGTAGAAGTAAGCTGGATCCTCCGGGACCGGCTCTAAATCCGGCCATACAAAACCTGAGAGGTTAGACCTCTAACAGCAAGTACCGCAAGAAAGCACGATATGAGGGATTAAAACCAGTAATGAGAAAATATGATAAATAGATTTCTGCTTTCTACTGGGATTCATATAGTATCATGACACTTCGAACCAACCTTCCAACCAAACAAGGACAGAAGTTGGCACGTCATGTCCTGACATTCTGATCATCTCAGTTAGGTAACAGAGGACATACAGTACACAAACAAATTAATTTAAACGGCCATTCAACTACTACGGCTTGCTACTGTGAGTTCCAAGTTATCCTGGAATTATGCAATAGGGATTCCTCAGTTCTTATTATGTGCAAGCAAGGCTAGTTTACCCAGTCAATCAATTGCGCCAATCATGAATTAGACGAGTCCCAGCAGGACGCCCGTCATCAATATACAATATACAATAGATAATATAACCAGATACCGCTCTCTGCCTGTGTGGCAGATTTGTAGTATCTGTGGGGACCAGCCGGCCTGTCGGGCACTACTAGTCCCAAGAGGGCTGCCATGTAAGAACTCGGGAATCCATTCTCTCCATGCAATTATTATTTTATTTAACTTAATAGTCTCTACGTTAAGTGAAATCCCATGCCGTGGATCATGGTCATTCAAATGAGTACTTCCGTACAAGTACGATATGCCCAACTCTACAACGATACCCGTGGGGTTAGGTTGTAGGTCTTACATAGCGTAATGCAACAATCAAAACTAACCACGGAATAATCATGCCTTGACCATAAAGTACACATGCTGCTTTTGTAAAATAAATAAATAAATAAATAAATTGAAGCCTGCATGTGCATGTATATCAATATTCGGGATCAGCCAGTCGATTACAATAGTTCATAGTTAATATGAACGTGTCTCATTCATTCAATTTAATAAGACGACTAGCCAGTCTCTTAGTTCCAACTAGGAACGCATGATCAATTATTAGTCAAAGTAACAGTCGGGGTCAATTCGTGACGAGGCATGAAAGTCAAATTAGTATTAAGCATGGTCGAGTCTATAAATAGCATAAAATAGTTGGTAACACATTCTTGAAGCCAAGAAAAAGATCTACAACTTTCATGTTGGGAGTTGAAAGAAATTCTAGCCATAATTCAGTCAAAATAGGACATATAACAGTCAGAAACAACCAAAATAGGCATATGCGGCCTATTCTGCGACATGCATACGGACCTACTGCGACATGCGGCTCATGCGGCCCTACTGCGATACCATATGCGGCTCAACTGCGACATACGGCCCATGCGGCCCAACCGCGACACCATATGCGGCTACTGCGACATGCAGCCTATGCGGCCCAACCGCGACACCATATGCGGCTCAACTGCGACATACAGCTCATGCGGCCTAACTGCGACATCATGCGGCTCTACTACGACATGTACACCATGCGGCTCATTCGCGGCACCATATGCGGCTCAACTGCGACATGTGCCCCATGCGGCCCAACCGCGACATCTATGCGGCTCAACTGCGATATGCAGCCTCATGCGGCCCAACCGCGACATCTATGCGGCTCTACTGCGACATGCGGTCTCATGCGGCCCAACCGCGACATCTATGCGGCTCTACTGCGACATGCGGCCTCATGCGGCCCAACCGCGACATCTATGCGGCTCTACTGCGACATGCGGCCTCATACGGCCCAACCGCGACATCTATGCGGCTCTACTGCGACATGTGGTTCATGCTGCAGATGAACATAGAAGTTTGACCAAAATTGTTTTGGCCATAACTTTCTCAAAATAAATCGGAATCTAACTTTTCAAAAGCCAAACTTCAGTAGAATTAAATTCTCTACAACATGGAACCACTTATTTTCGAAAACAACAAAGTTTGATAGATCAAAACCATAAAATCCATATGAAAACTAAAACTTAAAACTTAGATCTACACCCAACCATCCATGGAAATCAAAAACTTCAAGACCTAAACTTGTAGAGGAAGAGAAGATCAACAACATAGACTAAAAATAAATGGGGATACATGAAATCCCTCATGGTGTACAAGATGTACTTGCCTCTCACAAGTGGGTTAGGGTTTGGTGAAGAAGTAAATGTGAATGAATGAAGAGAGAGAATGAAAGAAGAACTTTTATATCAAAGTCAAGTGGATCTCCACCATTCATTCTCTCCACCAAATCCAAGCCATCCATTCCTTTCCATGTTGAACCAAACCACACCAAGTTGGTTTACCATGAACCGAAATGAACCAAGAGCCAAGAAAAAGCAGAAAATAAAATACAGAAAAATTGATAAGCACGAAATTGAAGAATTTAAATACAGAACAAATGCATGATAAATTTTAAATAAATGCGTATTCTGGGAACGAGAAGTGACATCTCTACCCTCCTTAGAAAAAATTCCGTCCTCGGAATTTCAAATCCACGCAGGATAGGAAAAACCGAGCTGATCTAGGTACAAGAAACTTGAGCAAGCAATCATTCTTCAATGTTTAACTAGCAGATAACATATCTATATTAACAATCTACGATATCAAGTAGTTCTATCTATGAGGTGACAAGCATGAGGGGTTAAGGCAATCAAGGTACACGGGAAAAAATATACCTTGTGAGTCAAACAGATATGGATACCGTGATCGGATATCATCCTTACGTTCCCACGTTGACTCTCCTAATGAGTGATGACCCCAAGCAACCCGGACAATGCTAATTGTTCGGTTCTTGAGTATCTTCTCTCTCCGGTCCAAAATGGACACCGGCTGCTCCTCGTAAGACAAGTTGGTACCAACAACCAACTCAGAATAATCAAGGATATGGCTGGGGTCCGATACATACCTTCACAATTGAGATACATGAAATACGTCATGTACCTCTCGTAACGAAGGTGAAAGGGATAAACGATAAGCAACATCGCCTACCCTATCAAGGATAACGAATGGTCCTACGTATCACGGACTCAACTTTCCGCGAACGCCAAATCTAATGACCCCACGGGTAGGTGAGATTCGCAAGAACACGTGGTCCCCAACAGAAAACTCTAGCGGTCTACGATGCTGGTCCGCCCAATGACGATGCCGGTCCTGTACAACTCGAAGTTGCTATCTAATTCCCTTGACCAATTCAACTGTCTGAATAATTATTTCTGGGCCTAACATCTTCCTCTTCCCGATATCATTCCATGCTAGTGGCGATCTACACTTCTTACCATATAGAGCTTCGAATGGCGCCATCTGGATACTGGCTTGATAACTGTTGTTGTATGAAAACTCAACTAAGTGTAAGTGGCTCTCCCAAGATCCTCCAAAATCTAGGGTGCAAGCTCGCAACATATCTTCTAAAGTCTGAATTATTCTTTCTGATTGCCCGTCCGTTTGTGGATAGTAAGCCGTACTAAATCTTAACTTGGTGCCCAGACTATGATGTAAGCTCTTCCAGAAATGTGATGTAAAACGGGTATCTCTATCTGACACAATGCTGACATGGACTCCATGCTGTCTGACTATCTGTTGCATATACAACTCTGCCAACTTTTCTGTAGATTGCTCTACTCTGAAAGGAAGAAAGTGTGCCACCTTTGTAAGCCAATCTACTATCACCCAAATAGCATCTTTACCACTTGGTGATCTCGGTAAACCGGTCACAAAGTCCATTGTGATGTGCTCCCACTTCCATTCTGGGATAGGAAGTGGCTGTAATAACCCAGCTGGCCTCTGCTGTTCTGCCTTCACTTGCTGACATACCAAGCAACGGGAAACGAATCTAGCTATCTCTCTCTTCATCCCGTTCCACCAGAAGTGCTGCTTGATATCTTGGTACATCTTGGTCCCTCCAGGGTGTACAGAATACTGGAAACTGTGAGCTTCTGTCATAACCTCTTGTCTGATATCTCCACTAGGCACACATAGGCATGATCCAAATCTAAGCGTACCGTCTTCGTGGATTTGCATCTCCTTCCTGAGCCCTGACTCACATTCTGCCCTAAGCTTCTGAATCCTTGGGTCCTGTGCCTGAGCTGCCTTGATCCTGTCTACCAAGTCGGATTGAACTCGTAGACTCGCCAGAATTCCTACATCACTAGGAAGTATAACCTCGATGCCCATCTCATGAAGGTCTTCTAAAATGTGCTTCTGTGTTGTCAATATAAATGCGCCGTCTCTCCTGCTAAGAGCATCTGCTACCACATTAGCCTTGCCTGGATGATACTGAAGCTCCACGTCATAATCCTTGATCAACTCTAACCATCTTCTCTGTCTCATGTTCAGTTCCTTCTGAGTAAAGATGTACTTCAGACTTTTATGGTCCGTGTACATATCTACTCGATCACCATATAAGTAATGCCTCCATAGCTTCAAAGCAAATACTACTGCCGCCAACTCCAAGTCATGAGTTAGGTAATTCTTCTCATGGTCTCGAAGTTGCCTAGATGCATACGCTATCACCTTCCCATGCTGCATGAGGACACATCCAAGTCCTTTACCTGACGCATCACAATATACTGTAAAACCTCCGGGTCCAACTGGCAATATAAGAATAGGCGCTGATATCAACTTCTGTTTCAAGGTCTCAAATGATGTCTGGCACTCTGCCGACCAGACGAATGGCACATCCTTCCGTGTCAAGCGGGTCATGGGTGCTGAAAGTCTTACAAAATTCGATCTGAATCTCTTGTAATATCCTGCCAATCCCAAGAAACTCCGTACATCAGCTACGGTCTTGGGTACTGGCCAGCTCTCTACTGCTTCTACCTTCTTGGGATCTACTGCTACTCCAGTTCCTGATATGATATGACCCAAAAATGAAATGTGATCCGTCCAGAACTCACACTTGCTGAGCTTGGCATACAACTGGTTCTCTCTCAAAACCTGTAACACTTTCCTGAGGTGGTCTTCATGCTCCTCTTCACTAGTAGAGTATACGAGAATGTCGTCAAGAAACACAACGACAAACTGATCTAAGTATGGCATAAAGATGTGGTTCATCAAATACATAAATATTGCTGGAGCATTAGTCAAACCAAACGGCATTACCAAGAATTCATAATGCCCATACTTTGACCTGAATGCTGTCTTGGGAATATCCTCCTTCCGAACCCTCACTTGATGATACCCTGAACGAAGATCTATCTTAGAAAAAACTCTAGCCCTGCTCAACTGATCAAATAAGTCGTCGATCCTGGGTAATGGGTACTTGTTCTTTACTGTTGCCGCGTTAAGCTTCCTGTAGTCAATGCATAATCTGGATGACCCATCCTTCTTCCCCACAAGTACCACTGGTGCTGCCCACGGTGATACGCTAGCTTGGATGAACTTCTTCTCCTTCAGTTCCTCTATGTGCTGATATACCTTGGCCTGCTCTGAATCCGCCATTCTGTAAACTCGATCTGATATCGGTTTAGATTCTATACTGAACTCAATATCCCTAACCGGTGGTAGACCTGGAAGTTCTTCAGGAAATACATCCAGAAACTCTTCAACTACCTTCGGAACTTGAACTTCTTCCATTGTCGTCACTACTCCCTGCTCTTGTTGAGTTGCCACTGATCTGAATAAGGTAAACCTCTTCATGCCTGGAATATCAAAAGATACACTCCCTCTACGACAATCTATTGTCGCATGACTGTCTTTCAGCCAGTCTATGCCTAAGATAACGTCGAAATTTCCAACAGAAAATTCTATCAACCGGGCGGGTAAGGAATGCCCGAAAACAACAATGCTACATGCTAGAATAACTCTACTAACTCCTACGAGCCCATTGCCAGTAAGTATATTCAGCCTCCCTGGCAATGCCACGAACTCCATTCCTAGCCGTGTCGTAAATTGTGCAGATATAAATGAGTGTGATGCTCCTGAATCAAACAATGCTACTGCGGGATATGAGGTGACGAGAATATTACCTGCCACAACATCTCCCGATGCTAATGCCTCCTCCAAGGACAGAGTGAATGCCTGCCCTCGACCTCCTTATTGGTTTCCATGCTGCGGCCTAGCCTGGTGCTGCTGCTGGCCCCTTCCTTGATGATGCTGGGGTGGTCTATGCTGGTGATGTTGCATCGGCGGTCCCTGCTGCCGAAACATCTGAGCTTACGGTATTAACGGACGCTGGGCCAATGGTCTCACTGCCACTGCGGGTCCTCGATACTGTCCTGCCCCTGGTACTGGCAGAGCAGGAAACTGCTGCGCTGGTCCTCCTGACCTTGAATTCATGGGACATGTGGTAACCCGATGATCTGGATTTCCATATATCAAACACAGCCCGTTTAATATCCGACACATATCTCTAGTGTGTCATACCTTCCCACAATAAGTACAGCCTGTCGGGGGTTGCTGGTTCTTCTTCTGTTGCTGCTGCTGCCTGGGTGGTGCTGGCCCTCGTATCGCCACATCGTGGATACGAATGCCAGGAGACGGTACTGTTGTTCGGGGTGCTGCTCCCCCTCCTCCTTCAATCTGACTGTGAGATCTCTTCTGACCCCCAGTCCTTGCCGTGATCCTCTGAACGGTGATCTCATGCCTTCGGGTTGCCGTCAATACCTCATCAAAAGTCTGGTAATTGTGTCCCTCTATCAATTGCAAGAGCTCAAGATGAAACCCTTGCTGAAATCTCATAGCCCTCTGGCTCTCTGTCGCTACCATCTCTGGGGCGAACCTACTCAATCTGCAGAACTCCGCTGCATAAGCATCTACCGTCTTGCCGGCCTGCTTGAGGTTGATAAACTTCTGCTGTAGCTCAAACTGCACCACAACTCCATAGTACTTCGTCTTGAATCTTGCTGTGAAATCGTCCCAAGCAACGGGACGTCTGATACCTACTTCCTCTGATTCCCACCAATCACGTACGAGATCCTGAAGTAACAACTTCACTTGATCCACACGTTCTTCTGGCGGCACCTTAGCTGTTGTCAGAATAGCCTCAATATCCTTAAGCCATGCATCTGTTGAGATGGCATCTTCTGTGCCCTCGAAACGACGGGGGTTGTACTTACAAAACCTGGCTGATGCTCCTGAATCTGGCCTCATCCCTCTTTCCAATGCCGTCTGCAACCCTTGGTTGAGTAGTACGTTCTGCTCCTGCAACTGAGCGTGCATGCGCTGTTGGGCTAACATCTGATGTTGTTGGGTAGCCATCATTCCTCTCATGATCTCCAGAAGGGCTGGTGTGTCCACTTCCACAAGGGTAGGTGGAACTGTTGGTGGTGGTGGAACATCCGGATACTGCGGTCCAGCTGCTGCTTCCACTATTACTTCTTCTTGGATGGTCTCTTGAGTTCGTACCGGCCCTTATTGCTGACCAACATGGTTAGGTTGTCCATGTTGCTCTTGTTGTTGTTGTTGCCCAGTCCTGACAGATGCGGACGAGGTGCCCCTAAGAAAAGGGACAAGAGAACAATCAAATGACCGGATAGGAAAGTTCAATGAAGTCAAAGGATACCGGAATATCAAGCTAGAGTCGAGAGTAACGAATCATGAGATCAAGGGGGAACATGTGTGATTGAGATATCCTATAAATTAAAATAGCCCACAAGTCTGAAATCATACCTGCATAGGCCACCACTAAAACCTTGTCACGCCCCAGAACCAGAATACTGGAGAGCGGGGGAATGATTCAGCCAGCTATGTATTACGGGTAGATGAATACCGTATAATACGATCAATGCTGTCTAACAAGACGAGGGGGTACATACTACATGAAAGTCTCCATATGGTCACTTCACATCTATTGTCTCAATCATTCAAACAAGAAACAGAAAATGGAGAACATGTAAGATAAAGCAGTAAGGCGTCCCAAACGCTCAGTCAAAATGTTCTTGATATCTGGCTTTACAAATCACAGCCAGATAATGTAGTCAGTATACACAATTGTTATCAGCTGCAGCCTGACTTAGTTACAATTATGCAAAAATAGGTACAAGACAATCCGACTAACATGTCGGTGCCAAACGGCAAAGTATAAAGTATTTAACAAAACGAGCGGGGAAGTAAGAAAATCCACTCGAGCCCTCCTGCGATCATCCCTCTAGTGTTGACCATCGTAGAGGTAGAAGTAAGCTGGATCCTCGGGGACCGGCTCTAAATCTGGCCATGCAAAACCAGAGAGGTTAGACCTCTAACAGCAAGTACCGCAAGGAAGCACGATATGAGGGATTAAAACCAGTAATAAGAAAATATGATAAATAGATCTCTGCTTTCTACTGGGATTCATATAGTATCACGACACTTCGAACCAACCTCCCAACCAAACAAGGACAGAAGTTGGCACGTCATGTCCTGACATTCTGATCATCTCAGTTAGGTAACAGAGGACATACAGTACACAAACAAATTAATTTAAACGGCCATTCAACTACTACGGCTTGCTACTGTGAGTTCCAAGTTATCCTGGAATTATGCAATAGGGATTCCTCAGTTCTTATTATGTGCAAGCAAGGCTAGTTTACCCAGTCAATCAATTGCGCCAATCATGAATTAGACGAGTTCCAGCAGGACGCCCGTCATCAATATATAATATACAATAGATAATATAACCAGATACCGCTCCCTGCCCGTGTGGCAGATTTGCAGTATCTGTGGGGACCAGTCGGCCTGTCGGGCACTACTAGTCCCAAGAGGGCTGCCATGTAAGAACTCGGGAATCCATTCTCTCCATGCAATCATTATTTTATTTAACTTAATAGTCTCTACGTTGAGTAAAATCCCATACCATGGATCATGGTCATTCAAATGAATACTTCCGTACAAGTACGATATGCCCAACTCTATAACGATACCCGTGCGGTTAGGTTGTAGGTCTTACATAGCGTAATACAACAATCAAAACTAACCACGGAATAATCATGCCTTGACCATAAAGTACACATGCTGCTTTTGTAAAATAAATAAATAAATAAATAAATTAAAGCTTGCATATGCATGTATGTCAATATTCGGGATCAGCCAGTCGATTATAATAGTTCATAGTTAATATGAACGTGTCTCATTCATTCAATTTAATAAGACGACTAGCCAGTCTCTTAGTTCCAACTAGGAACGCATGATCAATTATTAGTCAAAGTAATAGTCGCGGTCAATTCGTGACGAGGCATGAAAGTCAAATTAGTATTAAGCATGGTCGAGTCTATAACTAGCATAAAATAGTTGGTAACACATTCTTGAAGCCAAAAAAAGATCTACAACTTTCATGTTGGGAGTTAAAAGAAATTCTAGCCATAATTCAGTCAAAATAGGACATATAACAGTCAGAAACAACCAAAATAGGCATATGCGGCCTATTCTGCGACATGCATGCGGACCTACTGTGACATGCGGCTCATGCGGCCCTACTGCGACACCATATGTGGCTCAACTGCGACATACGGCCTATGCGGCCCAACCGCGACACCATATACGGCTACTGCGACATGCAGCCTATACGGCCCAACCGCGACACCATATGCGGCTCAACTGCGACATACAGCTCATACGGCCCAACTGCGACATCATGCGGCTCTACTGCGATATGTGCCCCATGTGGCTTTTTTGCGACACCATATGCGGCTCAAATGCGACATGTGCCCCATGCGGCCCAACCGCGACATCTATGCGGCTCAACTGCGACATGCGGCCTCATGCGGCCCAACCGCAACATCTATGCGGCTCTACTGCGACATACGATCTCATGCGGCCCAACCGCGACATCTATGCGGCTCTACTGCGACATGCGGCCTCATGCGGCCCAACCGCGACATCTATGCGGCTCTACTGCGACATGCGGCCTCATGCGGCCCAACCGCGACATCTATGCGGCTCTACTGCGACATGTGGTTCATGCTGCAGATGAACATAGAAGTTTGACCAAAATTGTTTTGGCCATAACTTTCTCAAAATAAATCGGAATCTAACTTTTCAAAAGCCAAACTTCAGTAGAATTAAATTCTCTACAACATAGAACCACTTATTTTCGAAAACAACAAAGTTTGATAGATCAAAACCATAAAATCCATATGAAAACCAAAACTTAAAACTTAGATCTACACCCAACCATCCATGGAAATCAAGAACTTCAAGACCTAAACTTGTAGAGGAAGAGAAGATGAACAACATAGACTAACAATAAATGGAGATGCATGAAATCCCTCATGGTGTGCAAGATGTACTTGCCTCTCACAAGTGGGTTAGGGTTTGGTGGAGAAGTAAATGTGAATGAATGAAGAGAGAGAATGAAAGAAAAACTTTTATATCAAAGTCAAGTAGATCTCCACCATTCATTCTCTCCACCAAATCCAAGCCATTCATTCCTTTCCATGTTGAACCAAACCACACCAAGTTGGTTTACCATGAACCGAAATGAACCAAGAGCCAAGAAAAAGCAAAAAATAAAATACAGGAAAATTAATAAGCGCAAAATTGAAGAATTTAAATACAGAACAAATGCATGATAAATATTAAATAAATACGTATTCTGGGAATGGGAAGTGACACCCCGCGACGGCCTTGCGCGTCTTCGCCTCCATGAGGCCCCACGCCGCTCCGAACGTCGCCACCGTGGTCTTTGCCGTGTCCGCCTCCGCCGGGCTCGGGTCCCTGGCGCTGGCCCGATGCCTGCACGCCTACGTCAAGAAGGCCGGGTTCGGAGGCCGCGTCTCCGTCCGGAACTCCCTGGCGCTGGTCCGGTGCCTGTATGCCTACGTCAAGAAGGCCAAGTTCGGAGGCCGCATCTCCGTCCGGAACTCCCTGGCTCTGGCCCGGTGCCTGCACGCCTACAACGAGAAGGCCGGGTTCGGAGGCCGCGTCTCCGTCCGAAACTCCCTGATGCTGGCTCGGTGCCTGCACGCCTACGTCGAGAAGGCCAGATTCGTATCCGTGCTATTATGGCACGGGTTATCCACTAGTATATAACATATATTGCACATATACGTATATGTATGCATATTAAAGAGCTAAACTTAGAAATCACTCCAAAAGCCTTTCTAATGGACAACCAACTATCCCCAAGCACAAAACTTGCAAAAATAGAACAAAGGAGTCATTGTAACATTTTGTTGAACACCTTGGGGTCAAATTTCGTAGTGTTCCACAAATTGTAATGCTCGTGGTTCGTATTATATATTTTGTATACGTATATGGAATCCCGACCTGTAGTGAGACTTGTCATGCTTGTCTTGATCCTGATTTAGCTTATTTTGGGCTCATCCTGGTGTGGCTTGGTTTTGTTTGGCTTGGTTTTGTTTGGTTGGGTTCGGTTGGGTTTGGGTTAGCATGAACCCCTACCTACCACCACCATCATCATTTATAACCCCACTCTCCTTTCTCTCTCCTCATTCACTTTTTCTTCTTCCTCCATTAAATCTCTCCACCTACCGGGAGAGCTTAGGCAAGTACAACTTGCTTCATGAAGAAACTCAAGATTTATTGTTCCATTCTCTTCCTTACAGCATTCTAAGACTCTTTAGTACTTAGCACTTTTAATTTTTATGGCTCATTGCTTGTAGATCTAAGTTTATTTTATTTTCAAATTTCTTGGGTTTTGATCTATCTAACCTTGTTATTTTTAAGTTCTGATGGTTCCATGTTGTAGAGAATTTTTTTTCTGCCCCATTTTGACCTATAGAAGTTCGGATTTGGACTCTGGATGAAGGATTTATGGAGCTTGGAAGCCATGGCTTCCTGGTTCTCCTTCTCGGAAGAAATGAAGAAGAAGAAGAACAGGATGCAGCCGTATGAACTTCCGTGGCCGCATGAACTTCATAGCCGCATGGCAGTACTTGACCGCATGGAATTCCATGCGGCAAGTCTTTCAGCCGCATGGCTATCCGAGCCGCATAAGGCCTTGGTAACTTATTAGCCCCATGGCTCTGCATCCTCAGCCGCATGGAGGTACGCCTCCGCTGCCGCATGGTACTGTGCTTTCTAGCCGTATGAAGTCTACTCCCTGCAGCCGCAAAGGCTTGGGCAATTTCCAGCCGCATAGGCTTGTATCTTCTCAGCCGTATAAGACTTCAAGATTCTATTGCCGCATATAGCCTGTCTTCTTTCAGCCACATATGGCGTTGGTCTAATCCAGCCGCATGAACTCAATACCCGCAGCCGCATAGCTTGACTGTTCCTCAGCCGCACAGGCTTGCATACTCCAGCCGCATATGCAAGTGATTTCCCGAGCCGCATAAGTGTGCACTATTTCAGCCGCATAAGCCCCTTCCTGTCCACTGCCGCATAAGCCTAAGTTCTTCGCTGCTGTATGAGTCCTGCATTGCTTGAGTCGCATGAACTTGTCACCAGTGCAGCCGCATAAGATCCAACCTCTGGGCCGCATGAACTTCTCTTGATTCCCAGCCGCATGCGCCCTGCCCCCTGTGCCGCATGACTCCCCATGCCGTCCCTGCACCCTCTTATGATTATTTAGTGCTACATATATGTTGGTGCCTTGTTAATTTTAAATATGTTTCCTGGCACACTGGTGACCCGTAGTGGTGCACTCCTGACAAGTAACATGACATGAAAGTGACCCGTCGTGGCGCACTCCTGACAAGTAAACTTGACATGATAAACTTGACATGATAAACATGACATGATAAACCTGACATGATATATCTCGATATGCTATTACGACGGCTAGTTTGACATGACAAGAATGAATGACCTGGACACCGTGGACGATTGTGCTTGTACAAATGAATTTGTCTTGTCTTGCATCATGTCTAGGACAGGGACCCTGAGTACCGCGGTCAGGGGTACCTACTAAAAAGGACTAAGGCTAATAACTAGATTAACACAGTAGTCATGAAGAGATTTCCCAGCTACAGGCAATCCCGTTATCTGGGCGCCCCACTTGGGATCTGTAGCCTGCCATCGAGTCGGGCACATTTCCAGCACACTGTCATGTGTTGCACCATCTAAGTTACTTAAGGGTACATGCGTTTCCTGGACGATGTACCCACTTGAACTCAACCTCTAATTGCGTCCGGATAGCCTGGATGGTCTGCAGGACTTGTGGCTGTTGGAATAATCTCATTGCATCTTGCTAGTAACTAGGCTTATGATAACCCTAGTTAGTTAAAGTATCAAGCCATACTCATTGCTTGGCCGTGATTGATTGGATGGAGTTTAGTCCAGTCTAGTCTTGTCTTGATCCTATATAAGATTTTAACATAACCTGATTTTTTATGTTTATCTTGCCGATAAATGGTGGAAAACCAAGTGCCGTTAAGATGAAGGGTTAAAACCCCGGTCCTTATTTGGTTTACGGGTTGTAACCTGGTTATCTGAATAGTTCTATGGTTATCTCATCGTATATCATCCTGATATTGCCTATATTTTTCGTTCTTACTATTCATTTATATTCTTGTGCTAATTGCTGATTTTAGTTCCTAAGTGAAGCCTCCTTTGTGGCACTTGCTCTTTCTGGGGTCTAATCCAGCTGGTTTTGTATGACCAGATATCGGAGCAGCTCCAGAGGATCTATCGACTTTCTAGCCAGATGGTGACCCCTAGACGAAATCCTGGCAACGAGTGGGTTTTCTTTTGTTCTTCCACTCTATTGTAAAAATATTCTTTTGAGACGTTTAGCCGACGAGCACGTGTTAGCTCGATTGTACTATACTTAATGTTTGCCTACGGGCTGTAACATGATTGGCAAATCCTAGGATTGATCATGTATGACGAAACTCTTGCTAGTCTTCACATTTTGTAACGACTAGCTTCATGATCAGCTGAATGTGTAATGTTTGGGACGCCTTACTATTGTATATTTGGTGATCTTACATCTTGTAATTTTACTTGTTTGCTTGAGATTGAGACATTTAGGCTTGTTATTGACCATAAGAGACTGATGGCGTGTAGTTAAACCCTCATATATCTAGACAGCCGTGACCGTATGGTGAGATAAATTCCATTTCATTATACGTAGCTGGCTATGTTCGCCCCCACTCTCCAGTGTTCTGGTTATGGGGTGTTACACAAATGGACACAAAATTCTATGGGGCTATCACTATGGGACTCTTTAGGACCCCAATCTACCTCCTATTAGTCATGGATAGGGTCTTCTATATGAATGCATGAAATTTGACCATAGAAATGCAAGTTTAGAGAGTTATACCTATGTAGAATGAGGCCTCTACCAAGCCCCACAAATTCGGAGAAGAATGGATGGAGAAAGAGCTTCCAACACCTTGCTAGAGTCTTCTCCTAGCCTCCTTGAGCTCCCCCAAGCTTTTGCCCAGCCAATGAAGGAAAGAGGAGGAAATTTGGAGAAGATTGGAATGGAGGAAAGGATGGAAACCCTAGAAATGAATAGTAGCTGCCATTGGAGGTTTTGAGGGGATTAAATAGGCTCTAGACTAGCCCTAATCCTTTTATTACACTTAGCATTAGGTGGGTCCTTAAGTAGGCTAAGTGTTTTGGCTCTAATTAAGGCTTGTGTTCAACCTAACCATGAATAGAGTCTAAATAATCTAACTAATTGGTCAAGTCAAATTAAATGGGATCTACCATGACTAATGATTAGTTAGACTACTAATAAATACAACCGTCATATTAAAAGAAAAAAATATACTCAATTTGTGAGATGAGAACCTCATGGCGAGATGAGAACCTCGGGCATCGCTCTAAGTCCACTCGTAGATGGCGTCAGAAATACCAGCAGATCGTCGGCATAGATCAGGTGACTGATGTGCGGTTGAATCCTTTCATATAGTGGCTGTATACGGTTCCAGGCGACTGCCTCATCCAGCAGGCATGATAAATACTCCATGACCAAGGTGAACAAGTACGGTGATAGTGGGTCCCCCTATCTGAGCCCTCTGTTACTGGTGAAGAATCCAACCGGCTGTCCCTCGATCAGTACTGAAAAGGATGCAGACGTGATACATTCCTGTACTTTTTCTACCCAGTGAGATGAGAACCTCATGGCGAGCATAACTTGGCAGACAAAGTCTCTATTGACGTTGTCGTATGCTTTTCGTAAATCAAGTTTGATGCAGGCCTTTTGTCCCCCTGGTTTGTTAAAATCTCTGACAAATTCATAGGCCAGAAGTGAGTTTTTCGATATCGATCCCCCCTGACGAATGCTGCTTGGTTTCGGGATACCAGTTCGATCATCAATTCTTCCATCCTTCGGCACATGACCCCCGTGATAAGTTTGTAAATGAAATTGCAGCAAGCAATTTGTCGGAAGTCGGTTGGGTTCGTCGTACCTTCTTTCTTGGGGACCAGAGTGTGCAATGTATGATTTATTTCTCTTAGTAATTTCCCTCTTTCGAAGAAGTCCGTCACCGCTTCCAAGACTCGATCTTTCAAAGCTTTCCAATGAGTTTTGCAGAATTTGCTGCCGAATCCATCTAGCCTGGGCGCCTTGTCTGGGTCTGCAAGCTTTACTATTTGCTCTAATTCTGCCATAGCCACTAGGGCTAGCAATCGCTCGTTACCCGTCTGTGTTAGTATTTTCTTGCAAACAAGGGAATAAAAGCAAGTTAAGTAACTAGATTGATTGTAGAGCTCTTTGAAGTACCTGGTTGCTGTCTCCCGTATATTGTCTGCTATTGTAACTATGTTATCGTTGCTGTCTGTAATTTGTTGGATACAGTTGCGGTGCTACCTCGTTCGGATTATGTCGTAGAAGAAACGAGTGCATCGATCTCCCTGCTTTAGTCACGAGCATTTGGCACGCTGTGCGACGGGAACATCCTCTGCTAGTTGTAGCTTACCCACCTCGTCGACCAGCTCTCTTTTACGCCTAATCAGGTCGGCATTGAGGAGGTCTACCTGAAGCGTTTCTTGGATGGAATAAAGCTCTTCCGCTTCGAAGCTATTTCTCTACTGGGTCGCATGCGCACCCAATGTTTTAGTTCTTGTTTCACCTGCTTCAGGCATTGGGATAGTCGGTATTGTGCTGTACCGGAGGCGCTATTGGAGAGGCCCCGCCCGACTGCCTCTTTGTACCCTGCTATGAGTGGCCACCCATTATTGAACCGGAATGTGAAGGCTCTGTGTCTGCTTCTGCTCATGAGTTTCATGCACAGCGACGAGTAGTCGCTAGTGCCCGCCTCCAAACCCGTGACATGAATGTGAAGGAATTTATTGAACCAAAGATTATTGCCAATGGCTCGGTCTAGTTGGCATATGACATGATTATGGGTTGCTTTATTGTTCCAGGTCCAGACATATCCTCCTCTTTCCAGAGGCTTGAGCCCGCTCTAAGAAGACAACCCTGGAAGTAATAGAGGATCGGCTGCGGGATAGCTCTTCCTCTTATCTTTTCGTTTTGGTAGAATATGGTATTGAAATCCCTATGAAGAATAGTGGAAGGTGGAAGACTGTCTCGGCCATATAATCGATGTGGCCAATTTCTTGCCAGAGAACCTTTCTATGTCTTTGATCGTTATGTCCGTAGACAGCTCCCAGAATAAATTATAAGCTACCGCGATGGGTAAACAAAGTAGCTATAAGTTGTTCCGAGTTATGAACTATTTTACCTTTCCAATGGCTTTTGTCCCACATGAGCCAGATGCGCGCCATGTTGCACCTGTCTAGATTATTAATTTGGCCCCAGTTGTGTGGGGTTGTTTTAACTATTATTTGCTCCGATTTGATTTTCGTCTCCAGGAGAGCACTAATAGTACATTGTTCTAATTTGAGCCTGCCACACACCTCTCTCCATCTCCCAATCGCGCACACTTCTTGAATATTCCATGCAATGATCGACATCTATATTGAGGGTTGGTTTCCCTGTTGATCCCCGTCGCTAACATCTCGGGTTGATGTCTGATGTTCTTCCATTTGTTGATTATCCTCCGTTGTCGTCTGGTTCCGTATGCATTCGTCTTTAATATGCCTTCGCCACTCCGGATTGTCTATGACCAATCGAAGTTTCCCTTCCTCTCTAGGGTAGTCGGTTCCCGTTTCCTCATCTCCGGGATGCGGAGCTGAGTATGTTGGGCGAGTGTCCTGTGACAACGAACTAGCATGTCTCTTTCTGCTCAAGGCTGCAATACTGCCATGTCTATTTGCATGTGCGGTGCCTTTCCCTCCTGTTCCCACCCTACATTTTGAGGCAGTAATGCTTTGTGCTTAGAATACAACTAGTTATCTTCATCCTTCTTCATGTCTTTCTTCTGTATCCATCGCCATCGTGTGCACATTCTCACTCTCCTCCCTGGTCTTCGTTGGAGCTTCAGGTGTCCACCCTTCGGATAGGCCAGGGAATGGTTGAGAGAGTTGTGTGTCACGTGTCACGCCCCGATTCCGTCGAATCGATAGTCGTCCCCCGGGCGTGATGCCGTGCGAACCTAATTTGCGATCGCACAAGGCCTAGTCACAAGGTAATCCGAGGCACGAGATCTAAGAGAGTACGCAGACAAATTGATACACACAATAATTAAAGGAAACTTGATCTTTATTGATAATGAACATCTTTTTTACAGACTCCGATACAAGACTCTTTGCCGCGCGGGCTACAACATGACTCGATTACAAAAGAGTGCCGATGAGATAACCGTTCCATACATTGCACACAGCCCTCAATATACACAAGTACTCCATTGACATGGATGGGAGGGACGCTGAGTCATTTTCCTTGGACTGTTGAGAGCCTTCAAAAGTAGAGTCGCTGAAAGAGAGCCTTCGACGCACGGCCGAAGCTTCAAAAGTCACGAACGTCGCCGAGCTAGTTGGCACGTCCTTCCTGGTTCGCAGGACCTGCAAAGAGCGAGGATCAGCACGATACACATGTACTGGCGAATGGCTAATTTAAATCCAAGCTCTGCATTTGATTCAAGAAATTTGTAAACATGTTAGCTAGCTAGTTCAATGATCTTTCTAACCATCCTGTTCGGTTTGCATGTTAACATGTTTTGAGGCAAGCATATGAAATTGTATAACATTGAGCAACTATCAAAATCATCCCGTGCCATGTGCGTTTGTTAAGAAGTGTGAAGGGTGTGAAGGCCACTGGCAATTTCAAGCCATCGCGGACATATAGCTGAGTTAGACGGCGACCCTTTCGCGTCGGGTAGCGAGCCCTGTGCGAAAGTTCCCGTATAACTCGCGCCGATGAAGGGCTGGCGCTTACTATACACTCGTTCCTCCCGGGCCGAATCGGTCCCTTGGCCTAGGTAACCGTTCGAGGAAACTACACCTTGTCGACAAGTTGTCCAATGACCGTTTTCCTTTGAACTTAGTTGTTTTGGTCATTTAGCCGTATCGTTGCGATAAACATTAATTGATTCATTCATTGGTTTGCATAGACCAAGTATAATTGCATAGGGAAGCATGTTTTTCACTTCCAAAACCGGCAGTTCGTTAACAAGTGTTTCATGAAGCATCGTGGCACGATTTCATTGATTCTACATTATTATGACAAGCATTCTATTTTACTTCACATATTGAGTTTTGAAGTAGAGGGACGGGACGAAGGAGGTCAGCCACTCGCCTTAGCTTGCTTCAAGCGAGCGACCGGTTGGCTGCGCTGTCGTCGCCTACGCGATCACCTGTAATCGCATAAGCAACTGATTAGAACACTGTGTATTTCAAGGAATTTCGATATGAATGCGAGCTCGAAAATGCGTCACAAAAAACCCATCGAAAGCATTCACGAAAACGAAAGCCAAAGCCAATTCAAGTGCGGCATGAAAACCAGAGCAACGGGAGGTCTCTCCCGACTCAGCCGCAGAGCCAATCCTCGAGGCGCAACCCGCTGAATATGGGACTTGGTTCCGAAGAAGCCATTCCATAACATGGAATGGATCTTAATTCAACCGTTCCCGTTCGATCGACTCGGCCGATTCTGACCTATCGGTCCCGACCAAATCGATAGCGACAGTGTTCCTTTCTCGCGCACCCCGTGGACGGAGACGGGGCACGATGTAGGGACGGGGCACTACACCATAACCAACTAATAAAAAGTTTCGTCCTCGAAACTTAAAGATGAAACCTACCTCTACGAGAAAAATGAAGGAAATTTATCCTTCATCTCCGATTCAAGCTCCCACGTCGACTCTTCGACCGAGTGGTTCTTCCAGAGGACGCGGACGAGAGGGATCGCTCGATTGCGCAGCAGCTTATCCTTGCGTTCTATGATTCGAACTGGTTCTTCAACGTAGGATAAGTCAGACTTTAGCTCCAGCTGGCCAAAATCTACCACGTGGCTCGAGTCGTGCACGTACTTCCGCAATTGAGAGACATAGAAGACATTGTGAACACCTTCAAGCGCCGGTGGTAGGGCAATTTTATAGGCCACTGGCGCGACCCGTTCAAGTATTTCGAACGGCCCAACGAATCTCGGACTCAGCTTTCCTTTCGCGCCAAACCGACTAACTCCCCGCATGGGCGACACCTTGAGGAATACGTGATCGCCTACTTGAAACTCGAGTGGTCGACGATGAATGTCCGCGTAGCTTTTCTGGCGACTCTGTGCGGTCTTTAATCTTTCCCGAATGAGCTTGACCTTTTCCACAGTCTGTTCTACCAGCTCCGGGCCGAGTATCTGCCGTTCCCCGACTTCATCCCAGCAAATAGGAGATCTGCACTTCCGGCCGTACAAGGCTTCATACGGCGCCATTTGGATGCTGGATTGGTAGCTATTGTTGTATGTAAATTCCGCCAGCGGTAGGTGGACGTCCCAGCTTGATTTGAAGTCGATAGCGCAGAGCCGTAGCATGTCTTCAAGAATCTGGTTGACGCGCTCCGTTTGGCCGTCGGTCTGAGGATGGTAAGCTGAGCTGAACTGCAACTTGGTTCCCAGCGCCGACTGAAGGCTACTCCAGAATCGCGACATGAACCGTGAATCCCGATCAGAGACGATGGATACTGGAACTCCGTGCAGCCGTACTATCTCGTCAAGATAAATCTGCGCCAGGCGATCAACGCTCCAAGTAACTTTGATGGCGATAAAGTGCGCTGACTTGGTTAATCGATCGACGATGACCCAGATGGCGTCGTTCCCCCGTGGTGTCTTGGGCAGGCCAACAATAAAATCCATAGTGACATGATTCCATTTCCACTCGGGAATAGCGAGGTTCTGCATCTCCCCGCCCGGTCGCTGATGCTCAGCTTTCACCTGCTGACAGGCCATGCATTGCGACACGAAGAGCACCACATCTCTCTTCATCCCGTGCCACCAAAAGGTCGTGCGGAGGTCCTTATACATCTTGGTACTGCCTGGATGCAAAGTGTATTTTGCATAGTGCGCCTCCGCCAGGATCTCCTTTCTGAGTTTTGAATCGTCTGGAACGCATAGCCTACCCTTCAACCGAAGTACGCCGGTTTCGTCTTCCGCAAAGTCGGTCGTCCTGCCTGTCGAAATTAGCTCTCGTACTTTCTTCAGGTATGAATCATCCGTCTGAGCGGTCTTGATCTTGTTCAGCAAGCTCGGCTCTAACTGCAACTTTGCCAACTGCACGTTCCGGAATCTGACTCGGAGCTCGATGCCCATCTCTTCTAGGTCGCGTAGCAGTCGAGGGTCGATGGATAACGAGGCAATGTACTTCCGACTCAAAGCGTCCGCTACAACATTTCCCTTTCCCGGCGTGTAGTCGATAGTCAAGTCGTAATCCTTGATTAGTTCCAGCCAACGCCTTTGCCGCAAGTTCAGCTCCTTCTGCGTGAATAGATACTTGAGGCTCTTGTGATCGGTATAGATCGTGCACGCCACACCATAGAGATAGTGGCGCCACAATTTCAACGCAAACACAATCGCCGCTAACTCCAGGTCGTGCGTGGGATAATTCTTCTCATGCGGCTTTAGCTGTCGGGAAGCAAAAGATATCACCTTGTTCCGTTGCATCAGCACACACCCCAAGCCCTGACCGGACGCGTCACTGAATATCTGGAATCCCTCCGTCCCTTCTGGAAGTGCAAGTATCGGGGCCGAGACGAGCCTCTGCTTCAACTCTTGGAATGCAGCTTCACAGTCGTCTGACCATTCGAATGCGACTCCTTTCTGGGTGAGGCGAGTCAGAGGCGATGCGATCTTCGCGAAGTCTTTCACGAAACGTCGGTAGTATCCAGCTAAGCCAAGGAAACTTCGAATCTCGCCGACGGACGCTGGCCGTTTCCAATCGACAACGGCTTCAACTTTCTTTGGGTCGACCGAAATGCCTTCAGCAGAAATGATGTGTCCGAGGAATGCGACGCTGCTAAGCCAGAATTCACATTTGCTTCGCTTCGCATACAGTTGATTTTCTCGAAGGGTCTGAAGCACGGTCCGCAGATGCTCAGTGTGTTGCTGCCGATTCTTCGAGTAGACGAGTATATCGTCGATAAAGACTACTACGAACTTGTCGAGGCATGGGCGGAACACCCGATTCATTAAATCCATAAAAGCAGCAGGGGCGTTCGTTAGGCCGAACGGCATTACCAGGAACTCGTAATGGCCGTATCGAGTGCGGAAGGCAGACTTTGGCACATCGTCCGGCTTGATCTTGAGTTGATGGTAACCCGAACGCAGATCAATTTTAGAGAACACCGTGGCACCTTGGAGTTGATCAAACAGATCATCTATGCGGGGCAGGGGATATTTGTTCCGGACGGTGGCTTTATTCAGCTCGCGGTAGTCGATACAAAGACGCATAGAGCCGTCCTTCTTCTTGACAAACAGTACGGGCGCTCCCCACGGCGAGACGCTGGGTCGGATGAATCCCTTGTCGAGCAATTCCTGTAACTGCACCTTGAGTTCTTTAAGCTCTGCAGGGGCCATTCTGTACGGGGTCTTCGAGATCGGTCGAGTGTTGGGGAAGGTATCGATAGTGAACTCAATCTCTCGATCGGGCGGCATGTCGGGCAGCTCGTCCGGGAACACATCGGGGAATTCTGCCACAATGTCGGTCTGACCCGCGTTTGCACCATCCTGTCGCATGTCTCGAACGGAAGCTAGATAGCCTTCGCACCCGGAATACAGCATCCGTCGAGCAGATATTGCAGAGATCACCATGCAGGTCGGCGACGCCTCACCACACGAGTAGCAGAATTCAGGCACTCCCGGTATGCGGAATGTGACTTTCTTTTCAGCGCAGTCTATGGTTGCGTTGCACGGACCAAGCCAATCCATCCCCAGAATGATATCGTAGTCCTTTATATTTAGAACTATCGCATCGAGACTGACCTTTTGACCACCTATACAGATGATTCCGCCTCCGCAGACTAAATTCGCAGCTAGTGGCATGCCCGACGGGATGTTAACAGTAAGCTCAAGACCGAGCGGTGTCAGGGGAAACTTGTGCTCGGCGGCAAAGTCCGCCGATATGAAACTATGCGTGGCACCTGAATCAAACAATACACGAGCAGGTTTATTATTGAATTGCAGTATACCTGTCACGACTGTGTCAGCTGTGAACGCTTCGTCTCGGGTCATGGCGTAGACACGGCCCTGGGCATTAGGACGACGGTCTTGACCATTCTGAGGTACGGTCGGTGGAGCCCGAGGTGCTTGGCCCCGGTTCTTCTTCGGGCAGTCGCGTACGGTATGGTCGGCTCGGCCGCACCCGAGGCACGTACCGTTCTTCAGTCGGCACTCGCTGATCAAGTGTCCCTCCTTGGCGCAGAAAGTGCAGACCACTCGATCCTTCGTCTGGTTGCCGCTTCCGTTGCCACGATTTTGACGCTTATGTGCGTTGTTGCCTCCCGTATTACTATGGCGTTTGTTATTAAAGTGAACAGCGCCGGTAGTAATAGGAGGATACTCGGACTCCAGACGGATGGCGTGGTTGAGTGCCTCGCCCATGGTTTTGTATTCGGCCACCGAAATATGCGCACGGATGGTTGAACGCAGGCCCACTTCAAATCGTCGAGCTCGGTTGGCGGTGGTAGGTAGGAAGTCCCCAGCAAATTTGGCCAGTTTGTTGAATTTGGCCGCATATTGTCGTACCGTCATATTGCCCTGCTTTAACTGCATGAACTCATCTTCTTTCTCCTGTCGCACGGCTGCGGAAAGATATTCAGTCTCGAACGCCTTCTTGAATGTCGCCCATGAGATCGCCGCCGTCTCGTCTTCACGTCGAATTGCCCGCTTCTGCACAGCCCACCAATCGTGCGCGTTCATTCGAAGTAGAAGTTGAGCACACGCGACTTTCTTTGAGTCCTCGACACCAAGAAGCTCGAACTTATCTTCCAGCTCCTCCAGCCAGTCGATCGCCACCGCGGGATCTTCTGTGCCGTTGAAGGAAGTGCGGCAGCTTTTCGTGAATTTTGACACGTCGAAGTTAGAACTTCTCGGTGCTGCAGGTGAGGGCACGGGCGCCTCTGGTTCGGCTTCGTTGGATCGAACCGCAGGCTGGGTCACGGCAGGTGTCATCGTTGAGTTGTTGTTGTTGCCGACGACCGACTGTACGATCTGCTGGAGGGTATTCAGCTGCTGCTGCTGCAGCTTGAATTGAGCCTCGAACCGATTCTCAAATTGAGCCTGACGAGCCTCCGCTTGCTGACGATGGAGCTCGTTTTGACGTTGCTGCATTTCAAGCATTTGCAGCATACGTTGCATCGGGTCGCCGGAAGGTACGGCTACAGTAGGCGTCATTCCCGTTGGGTTGACGGAATGCTCGGGTCCAGAAGCACTCGAGCCGCTGGAAGCGCTCGTCTCGTCTTCTGCCTGAGCTCCCGTAACTGCAGGGAAAAGGAAAGGCAACTCTCGTTAGTTTCAGAAAATGTCCTGGGTTCAGCGTATGGAACAACTCTTTTCATCGACACGAGGTCAACGGTTGGAGACTAGAATTCGACACTGGAGGCCAAGGACGTAAAGCCGTGCTCTGATACCATTATGTCACGCCCCGATTCCGTCAAATCGATAGTCGTCCCCCGGGCGTGATGCCGTGCGAACCTAATTTGCGATCGCACAAGGCCTAGTCACAAGGTAATCCGAGGCACGAGATCTAAGAGAGTACGCAGACAAATTGATACACATAATAATTAAAGGAAACTTGATCTTTATTGATAATGAACATCTTTTTACAGACTCCGATACAAGACTCTTTGCCGCGCGGGCTACAACATGACTCGATTACAAAAGAGTGCCGATGAGATAACCGTTCCATACATTGCACACATCCCTCAATATACACAAGTACTCCATTGACCTGGATGGGAGGGACGCTGAGTCATTTTCCTTGGACTGTTGAGAGCCTTCAAAAGTAGAGTCGCTGAAAGAGAGCCTTCGACGCACGGCCGAAGCTTCAAAAGTCACGAACGTCGCCGAGCTAGTTGGCACGTCCTTCCTGGTTCGCGGGACCTGCAAAGAGCGAGGATCAGCACGATACACATGTACTGGCGAATGGCTAATTTAAATCCAAGCTCTGTATTTGATTCAAGAAATTTGTAAACATGTTAGCTAGCTAGTTCAATGATCTTTCTAACCATCCTGTTCGGTTTGCATGTTAACATGTTTTGAGGCAAGCATATGAAATTGTATAACATTGAGCAACTATCAAAATCATCCCGTGCCATGTGCGTTTGTTAAGAAGTGTGAAGGGTGTGAAGGCCACTGGCAATTTCAAGCCATCGCGGACATATAGCTGAGTTAGACGGCGACCCTTTCGCGTCGGGTAGCGAGCCCTGTGCGAAAGTTCCCGCATAACTCGCGCCGATGAAGGGCTGGCGCTTACTATACACTCGTTCCTCCCGGGCCGAATCGGTCCCTTGGCCTAGGTAACCGTTCGAGGAAACTACACCTTGTCGACAAGTTGTCCAATGACCGTTTTCCTTTGAACTTAGTTGTTTTGGTCATTTAGCCGTATCGTTGCGATAAACATTAATTGATTCATTCATTGGTTTGCATAGACCAAGTATAATTGCATAGGGAAGCATGTTTTTCACTTCCAAAACCGGCAGTTCGTTAACAAGTGTTTCATGAAGCATCGTGGCACGATTTCATTGATTCTACATTATTATGACAAGCATTCTATTTTACTTCACATATTGAGTTTTGAAGTAGAGGGACGGGACGAAGAAGGTCAGCCACTCGCCTTAGCTTGCTTCAAGCGAGCGACCGGTTGGCTGCGCTGTCGTCGCCTACGCGATCACCTGCAATCGCATAAGCAACTGATTAGAACACTGTGTATTTCAAGGAATTTCGATATGAATGCGAGCTCGAAAACGCGTCACAAAAAAAACCCATCGAAAGCATTCACGAAAACGAAAGCCAAAGCCAATTCAAGTGCGGCATGAAAACCAGAGCAACGGGAGGTCTCTCCCGACTCAGCCGCAGAGCCAATCCTCGAGGCGCAACCCGCTGAATATGGGACTTGGTTCCGAAGAAGCCATTCCATAACGTGGAATGGATCTTAATTCAACCGTTCCCGTTCGATCGACTCGGCCGATTCCGACCTATCGGTCCCGACCAAATCGATAGCGACAGTGTTCCTTTCTCGCGCACCCCGTGGACGGAGACGGGGCACGATGTAGGGACGGGGCACTACATCACGTGTCAGAGCTATTCCCACTATTTCTAGCTCGGTATTGCCATTTATCCCAGTTGCCCCCTATCCTTCCGTCACTTTGCTATTGTTGTTGTTATGTTGGGGCTCCCCTTGTGCTCAGCTTTTCTTTTGCCTGGCCAATTCTTCATGCTCGTCTCCCTCGCTCTCCTTCCTACCATTACTGTGGCAGTTCTGAGCCATATGCCTGAAGTATTTGCAGTTTTGACAACTCGGGAAAACACATTCATAATCCACTAGTTGGGAGAATAATTCCCCAGTTGGTATTTCGTAGGCTATCTCCCGTGGTAGTGGGATGCCTGCTTCTATTTCTATGAATACCAGGCATATTAAAGTCGTGTCCTAGTCGTAGTAGCCTCGTCTGCTTTGATAGGTCATCCGATCAGGCTTGCTAGTTTCATTATCATCGTTTTACTCCAATATTGTATTGGTAGGCCTGGGAGTCTGATCCATACATGGATGGTGTGTAGCACATCTCGCTCGTGTTAGATTTTTTATTGTATCCTGTCGATTCATGAGATGAAGAATATAATAAAATTGATTGCGGAAGCGTACCTGAATCCATTGCCTGACTTGATGGATGTTGAAGCGATCGTCTCTTTATGGGGTTTGATCTTCCAACCCGCTACGGCCCTTAATAACAAAGATGAAATCTTTGTTCCTCTCTTTGTTGATGGGGATACAGAAGAGAATAGAGAAAACCCTCTCTTGGTGGCCGTATGAGTTGGGGACCATAACCCTAATGAATACATATATTTATATGTTTTGATATTTCTAATTTGGCCCCTCATCAAATTAGATTTATCTCCGGTATCTACACATTATTTCTATGACAATTATACCCTTAAGCCAATTTTCTAAATAGACCACTTTAATTTGGCTTAATTATTTAGATAGCCCAACACAATTAATTTTACATGTGTGGCTCCATATTATTGAATAATCCAACAATCTTCCACTGGGCCACATATGTAACCTTATAATTGTGTTAACCTTAGTGAGCTCATAAATTGCTATCTTAATCCTTAGGGTATATCCGGACAATCTCGTCCATTAACCATATCAACATAGGATCAAAGCGGCATTCGTCACATATAGCGTAACTAAACCATCAATGGTCACATATACCAATATAGTTAAATGACATAGATCAATTATGGATGCGTAGCATGGAAATTACACGCAATGTGATCAATACATGTCTATTTCCAACTGGTCCTCCTTAACTTTAGTGAGATCAATACTTTAACATAATGAAAACAGAATGAACTGAATTTCCATATATCTGATCAGATAAATATCCAAAATACTTTAATATATAAATGTGTCCAAAATCAAATAGCACCCAAATATATAAAATACAAACTCCTACTGTATTGCTATATTCTTAATTAAGATAACATCCATATAAGCAGTATGCTCATGAAAGACCCTGGGTGATAATGCTTTTGTGAGCGGATCCGCTAACATGGAGTTTGTCCTAATGTGCTATATGGACACTTTTACTATTCTGAATTCTTTCCTTCACAACTAGAAATTTTATGTCAACATCCTTTGACTTATACAAGTTTTTGTTGTTATTAGAATACAGTACTGCTGATTTAGTGTCACACCATAATTTTATGTGGTCTTTCAACACCATACTGTAGGTGCAGCCTTGTGACAAAATTTTGTAACCATATTCCCTGAATAGATGCCCTACATCATGTTATAAACCTTACTGCCATGGTGGATAAAATTATGAGTGCGTGTTTGACACTCATCCAAAATATATCTCCATTAGTCAACATAACCTGATGTGGATCTCCTGCTGCGTTGGCATCCAACAAAATCTGAGTCGGAATACCTTATGATCTCCAGAATTATCCGATCTCCTACAAAGAGCATATAATTTCTTGTTCTCTATTAATTACTTAAGTAGTTTGGCTGCTACCCAATGATCCATCCATATTTGCTTAAATATCTGCCTAACATCCTAATATGTACTCAATATCCTGACGGGTACATACTTGAGCATACATTAGACTTCCTACAACTGATCATGAAAGAAAAATCTATTGTATTTTCTTAATTTCAAGACTATTCTTAGGGCACTGATTGAGACTGAACTTGTCTCCTTTAGCGACTGAGGTGTCACCTGGTTTGCATTCCTGCATGCCAAATCTTTTCAGCACTTTATCGATATAGCTCTTTTGTGATAATCCAAGAATACCTTGAGAACAATCTCGATGTATTTGAATTCCTAATACAAAAGAGGCGTCACCAAGATCTTTCATCTCAAAGTTATTTGATAGAAATTTTTTAGTGTCATGCAATATGCCTATATTATTTGTGGCAAACAGTATGTCATCAACATACAAAACCAAAAAAATAATTTTACTCCCACTGAATTTGTGATACACACAATCTTCAACAACGTTAACCTCAAAACCAAACGAGGTAACAACTTGGTAAAATTTATAGTACCACTGACGAGAAGCTTGCTTGAGTCCATAAATAGATTTTGTCAATTTACAAACCATATTATTTGGATCTTTTGACACAAAATTTTCTAGCTGCACCATATAAATAGTTTCGTCAATGTTACCATTGAGAAATGCTGTTTTGACATCTATTTGATGTAACTCAAGATCAAAATGTGCAACATGTGCTATGATTATTTTAAAGGAGTTTTTCAAAGATACCGAAGAGAAAAAAACTCTTTAAAATCAATCCCAAAATTTTGAGTAAAGTCACTAGTTACAAGACATACTTTATATCTCTCCATATGACCGTTCGAATACTTCTTGGTTCTAAATGTCCATTTGCAACCAATGGATTTCATACCTTTTGGTAATGGGATAAGTTCTTAAACTTTATTGTCTTGCATGAACTTATACTCCTTTGTATCAATCCAAGAGAACTATAACTTTTCATGGCCTGACGGAAGTTGATTAGATCATCTTCCAGTATCCACAGTCTTTCTCACGTTCCTAGAAAAATATGACAATATTATCCGAAATTATATTTCTTTTTTTCTCTGGTGGACCATCTTAATATTACCGATTCTTGAGGTTGTTGAGTTTGTTCCTTAGGAATAATTACCTTATCTTGAATGGGGTGCCGTGCTACGTTGTCGTTGTTAAGGTATCTCAATAATGACTTATAGAGGTAATTCGACATTGTCTTATTGAGACTCTGAATTCACTTCTTGATCATGATAGGTATAGAATCCTGCACATCGTCAAAAGTGATAGTAGGAATCGTAATTGATTCCTTCTCAAAGACAATGATCCTGACTTTATTTCTTTCCCAAACTCAACATCCTCAAAAAATATTATACTTCTCGTCTCAAAAAAAACTTTTCTTAGTGTGGGACCGTATAATTATTAACCCCTCGATTTGTCAGCATAGACAATAAAGTAGCTGCTTACAATTGAACTTTGTTCTGTATTTTCTTTACACATTAATATAGACATTAAAGTCTATAGAGTCAATAAAATTCAAATCTCATCAGACACAAGTCGTTCAACTCTATTTCTAGAGATGTGACCTAATCGCTTATGTCATAATGAGGCTAAAAATATTTATTGTTAATTTTGTGTTTAGTACCACATGACTCCACTTGCAAGGTTTTATTTAAGCTGCAATAGTTTCAACTGAATATAGTTGATCATAAATCTTAAAGGAACCGTTACCAATAATATTTGGATTTAAAGATAGACTAAACTTATTATTTCCAAATGAACAATGATAACCGGATTTGTCCATTAAGAAAACTGAAACTGAATTTCGTCTAAAAGACGGTACAATAAAAGTGTCTATCAAATCCAAATAATAATCGGTTCCTAAAAATAACCTAAAATGTCCTACTGCATCCACTTCTAACCGATTTGCCGTCATCCACATAGATATATCTTTCACCATCAATTGGCTTCGGTAGCTCAGACAACCTTGTCTATAAACACTAATGTGGGTAGTAGGACCAGAATCTAACCACCACGTGTTTTTAGGTACTAAATCTAAATTAACCTCAGAACAGACTAAATTTAGAAATGTACTTTTCTTTATACGCCATGCGTGGTACTTTGTACATTTCTTCTTTATTTGTCCCGTCTTATCACAAAAGAACAACCCTTAGTTTTATATTGTATTTCTTTTGACCTGGACCCTTAGCAGCTACTGTATTCATTTCTTTTTGCCCTTCAAGTTTATCCCATTAAACATGAAAATTAAAATCTTATTGGCAGATATTTTAACAACATTAACTGTAAAGAGAACAAAAAAAATAGACAAACATGCTCTAATTAATAACCAAAGAGTAAAATATAGTCAAATAAATTCAAATAATGGTGAACCCCATCTCAAGATACCTAGTAAATCATTAATATCAAGTCTTTGGACAGTGATATTAACTGCAAGTGGTACTCTTGGTGTAATGATCAAACGTTGACAATAAGTCATGTCAAATAATAAGCCTATCTTTGGATCGGGTTATTATTCACATGTAAACCTTACAATTGTCACACATTTATCACCACAAGTATGTGTGCAATTCGGCCAAGTATTAACCTTCCTTTGGGCCGATTAATACCCGCATGAATATACACACACAAACATCCAACATCCCTCATAGACTATCTACGCAAGAGAGGTCACTTTGGCGACATCTTGTTTCAATGAGTCTATTTAGAATATTAGACAACTATTGTTAGTCACAAAAGGCACCAAAAATTTTGAATGTTAACTAAATTTTACAAACTGAATCATGTCCAAAACTTTATATACATGCATATTCATAAGATTATTACTCAAATAAAGTAATCAAAAGCATAATCATGAATTTCAATTTGGCAAAATTGGATATTATCACTATAACAAAATTCATGAAATAATCTACGGAGGATATGCATCCAAAGATAATATCAAATAATGCATAAGGATTACTTTAAATAGAATAATCTACAGAAGGTCAAATATATGCATTAACAGATTATATCAAATAATCCAAAAAAAGGTTACTTCAAATAAAATAATCTACTGAAGATATGCATCCAGAGGAGAACATATAGCAAACAGACCAAATAAATCCAAATAAGAGTGTACATTATGGATAATGGAGCATCATGCAGCTATATAGAAGCAATAACATATTGATTAAAAAAAACTTTAATCCATAAACTTCAAGTACGTATAACATGTGAATAACTCCAACACCATTTATATATCTTCAACAGGAACAACATTTGTCATTCCTAGCCAAAAGTAGCATCCTGAATATGTTTCCAACAATGAATCATCTACTTTGCAAAAAATATTCCTTTTTCTACCAAAATTAAAAGTGATTTCCTAATGATTTTTCTGGCCTGGAAGCTTTTTGGCATGACTTTGGTCCTCCTCATTATATGTTTCCCAAATCAAATAGATCTTTAATTGTATGCAGGACCAACTGCATGACAATGCCATTTGGCACTCAATGATAAAAGTCCCAGAATCCATCAGGAAAAACACAATGCAGCTTTTGCATTAAAAATAATCGGCTTTTGAACAAACTAAAACCACAAATTTAAGTATATTCCACTGTTAGAAATTTTACATGCCACACAATAACAACACGTACAATGCACCAAGAAAGTACAATGCATCAGACCCAACGACAAAATTTCTACATTTTTTTAACCGAATCCTAACCGTCCATAA
>JANAVB010033252.1:0-27092 GCA_029216955.1 Iris pallida | reverse complement strand
CATCTTGAGAAGATGGGATATTGACAAGCTTTGAGAGAGATCGGCTCCCTAAAGTTTCGATATGGATCCAGGTCCCTTGGCTTTCACATTTTCTCTAGAATGTCTCGTGTCACGTACAAGATTTTTTGTCCCACTGAAATGGGTTTGCATAACCCTTCTCGGACTGGAATTTTGTTGAAAACTTTCGGAATCCTCCAGAAGATGGTAGAGTTTTCTTTGAAGACTCATGATCTTTCTAGTTTTTTTAGAATCTTTCAATTAAATATCCATGACGTAGAATAATCTCTGCAATATGTTGTTTTCGTAATGTTCATGTAAGCCCTATGAGATCTTATAAATAAGTGTGAGGTTCATTTGTTCACCACCACGAAAACTTGTAAGGCATGTAGGTGGCGGCTGCTACTGGTCGAAACTGCAGTCTGCAGCTTGGCCTGGCCGAATGTTCGACGGAGGTGCATGCATGGTTGCCCATTAATGGTGGATAGACCAAGCTTGGTGACATGCCTATTTTACTCAATGGACGTGTCTAGTTCCTTGTTAGCAATTCGACAAACGAAAAAATTCGGAACGACAAAGTACGAGTATTAAATCGGTAAGTCAAATACATTAAAAAAAATGGTCAAATATTTGTTAAATGAAATATTGAATTAGAAACTTTACATGCTTAAACAAGTTATCAAATTTGGTTAATTAAACAGGTTCCTGCCACTTTTTTGTGTCAAATTTTTCAATAATTCATACGGAACATGTTTAAAACTTAACATGTTTAAAATTTACATACTAATTCGAATCTTTCAAAATACGCAAGTATTATACATTTCTGAAAGATACGAAAAAAGTTTCGCGTATAATACGAGTTTTATTCAGGTGATTGTTAACAAGGGTCTAGTTCGACTCTTGCTAACGTGCTTACGTATAATACGAGAAATCGGCTCTGCTAGGGTTTCCCAGGCGACCCAGGAGGCGATGGTGGCAATGGAAACTCCCATGGGGAGTTCGGCTGCAGACCAAATCTTCCGACGGCATCAGCATGACGCGGAGGTGCGGCGATCGTCACGGCTCAAGGCGAGGCCAACAATAATGGCCAATCTTGACAGAGGCTTGGGATGATGCGGGAGGGTCGACCACAGTAGGAAGATGCCGAAGGACTACAACGGTCGGCCTGGGTGATCAGAGGGAGAGGGCAGAAGGCAGAGGACAAGGGGGGAGGCTGCAGCGACCTCGGATGACGCAACCATTGCCGCAGAAACCGACCTGGGGGGACAGATGCTCGACGCCCCGACATGTCATTATACATAGGGATAATGATGTAGTTGCAGCTAGCAAAGCAAAGCAAAGCAAAACAAAAGGAGTTATGCATGAGCAGACGTCTGTACCAGTCCAGACTAGACGCCATGAGGGTGTAACATGTGGATCCTCATCTGTCACGACCCGCACCCACTGTGAGGGTACGAGTACGTAACAGCGCCCAGCCTACGCCGCAGTGTCGGCGGTAGAACGCTGTTCTAAGTCTCTAACTAACCATCAACTCATGCAGTATATAATGTACTCATCATGATCAACTCCGGACGGAGGACAAGTATAAGATATGGTTCAATCACAGTCTAAGCACGATAAGATAACACAGAAATATAACTAAGAAATTGAAGACAACAATAACTACTGAAATAATAAAAACATCTCGAACAATCTCAAATACATCTCAAGTCTCAATTCTATACAACAAGCTCTAAATGAAAACAGATGCCAGTCTACTAAACTAAATCCCGATCACTCCTGAGTGTCGGGGCCAAAGGTAGCTAACCCGTCTCCTGGTCCGTAATATGTAGGGCATGTGTCCTCAGGGCAATCATCTGTAAAATTTTCAACAGGTCCAGTCAGGACAGGAACGAGCACAATCTCATCTAGAAAATCCAAGTAAATGACAGAGAACTATACAGCAGTTATAGACAGTTGTATTGATGAATATGGCAGTTTATGTTCAGGTGATGGTAAGAAAGACAGATAAAGTGCAAGAAAAGAAAAATAACTAAACAAGAGAAGAATCATAGCAATTAAGACTGTAAAATAGAACTAGCTAAACCAGGGTAATAAAAATCCAGACGGCAATGTAGACAAGTGTAACTCCAATGTAAGTCCAGTACAAGATGAATCTAATACAAGATGAATCCAGTAAGGGACGATTCCAGTTATAGTGATTAATTATTCCAGGGTGAGTCCAGCCTATACTCAAGTATTTCCCCTTCCAGCAAGTGAATCCAGAAATCCGACACAATGATTCAAGATGAGTCCAGCCAAAATATAATGATACCAGTAAATGATTCCAGTAAATGATTCCAGCAGGTGATTCCAGTAATATAAGCCAGAATGATGATACCAGTAATAGAGGCCAGAAAATAAATGTGTGTCGTATACATGAATCCAGAATATCCATACGTGTTGTAACAGAAAATCGTACACAACTAACTAGAACTGAAGTACAGTAATTGACAAGTAAATGAGAGAACTATCAGAGAATGTACTCGCCTGCTACTCTGAAAAGAGTAGTGTAATATCAGATGTCTGCAACTGAGTCACAATATCCTAAACAGAGAATACAGGTTATAATATGTTTAAATAAGATAAATGAGATTTACAATGCAATCTACATGAATTCTAGGTCAATCTAGGTCAAAATCAACTCTAAGTCAAATCTGGTCAACTATCTAGGTCAAACTAGGTCCCAGTCAAACTTGGTCAACTCTGGGTCAACCCAAGTCAATACTCTAGTCAAACTAGGTCAATTGGTCACATCCAGACTAATGTTGACTTTTGGTCAACTCCAGTCAACCTGGACTAGTCAAACTAAGTCTACTAGGTCAAACTTAGTCCAATCAAGTCTCACTAGGCCTAACCCAACCTACACTAGCAATCTAGCACAAGTACAAGCCAAACTAGGCTATCAAGCCAACCACACACCTTAACTGGGCATCCATGCCATATACATAGGCTGTATCACATAGGGATACACCACAGGCAATGTGCCCATAGGCTATATCATGCATTCCACACATAACACATATCAACTATATCTAATATATATAAAAGTAGACACACATTGATATATTATATAGGATAGCTATATATATACATCTCAAATACATATATATAAACATATGGGGAAAAGGAAAGACACATGATGTTCAAGTGTGTGTAGTGAGAGTACAAGAGAGTTGATAGGCATGTGAGTGAGAGTTTTAGGGAAAAACAGTGAACCATGTGGAGTGTGTGTGTGTGTGTGAGCTTATGGCATGTCACATGAATGTGTGTGTGAAGACACTTGTGTGTGAGGGTGTGAGTGTTAAGAGAGCATGTGTGTGTAATATGGTATGTGTGAGAGTGTGTGTTAAACATCCTGAAAACAGTGGAATACATTAGGAAAAATTAGTGGATTCATGTGTGCTCATGTGTGTGTTGAGTGTGTGTGATATGAACCAATCTCAGAAAATTGTGTTAGAATGACAGTTAGTGTTAGGTGTACATGTGTGTGTAGCTGTGTGTATGGTACATGGCAAAATCAGTTAGGGAAAACAAGTGAAGTGTGTGGGTAGAGTAGGCCATGTGCTAGGAAAACAAATGTGTGTGTGTGTGAATTCAGAAAATAGCAATGAATGTGACAGCCAAAACAGTGTGTTCTCAACAATTAATTGACAGAAAATAAAAGCATGTAGTGAGTGAAATCTCAGAAAAACTGAGATGTGTCTCAGAGATTTCAGTTTAATTGTAACAGTTCAATTGTTCAAAACAAAACCAAACCCAAATTTCGAAATCCTTTCATCAAATTCGAACTCAAACTCCTAACACCATTCAAATCAAAAACCCATTAATCAAATGCTCTAACTCAATCACAAATTATCATTTAAGTAACTAACAACAGGTGATTGTTATAAGCATGTAATTGAATCATAAATTCTCAGTTTTTGAATAGGAATTAGAAATCAGAATTTTGAAAACTAGAAAGTATCAGTGGATGCATAATTTCAATTCAAATCAACATTTAAAATCCAATAACAAAACCTAATCTAACTTGGAATTTCATCCTAGCAGTATCTATTACAATGTAGGAATCAAATCATAGCAATTCAACCTCATAAGATCAGTTTTCAAAAGGAATGGAAGTTCAGGATTTATTCCTGGACTGTGTGTATCAGTCCAGTCCATTGGACACCCCCACCGCATATTCGTAATCCTATTCTTTAGTGCAAAGCCACAACTAATATGTAAAACCAACCTAGCAAGTCCTATTACACATATGTGAATCAATTGAGGACAATAAACATCAATTAAAATCGGGTTAAACAGAAATTAATTCAAGAATTTCAAAAAGAACATATGGTATCAGTGAACATAGGAAATCTTCGATTTGATTTACAAAAACATGATAACATGAAGAAATAAAGGTTGGTAATTCATAACAAACATGTGCACGTGTCGTGACACTCGTTCGTGTCCCACCAAGTGGACACGAGCGTGTCCAAACCACTCAGACACTCACAGACGCACGGGACAGTACGCTGCGTCGTGCACGCATGCACGCGTGTCCCGCACGCGACACAGGACACGACACGACTCGTGCTCGTGCCTACGTGTTCGCCACATATAGGGCTACACGTGTATGCCCCTGTACCCTGTCCAAGACACGTGTCGTGTCCATGCCAAACGCGTATCAAACGCGTTCCAGCACGAAATTGACAGCTCGCGCGTGTCCCGTGCGACCAGTACGGGGAGGATTTCTCCTCGCACACAAAACGAGATGCTCCCAATTTTGGAAGCATGGTGGCAGTCACTGCCCCAACACTCACACAAAATTTGGTGTGTCCACGTGTCATGTGTCGGAAGAAATAGACCCCGTGATGCAGGACACAGTGCACAGTACACGGACAGCGTGTTCGTGTCCTCGTGTGGACACGACACGACTCTAAAATCAGAAAGAAAACACAGAAATCAATAAGCAAACCCTAGATCTAGGATCCTATTCAAATAGATTTGCAAAATTTGCAAATCGAATGGGTTCGGGCATTTCGTCGAACACCTAGCTGTTAGGTTCGATACGTGTCCGATACGGACACGTAACCTAATGTAAATGACACTAAATTCCTCCAAAAATTAGGGGACACCTATTCCTAAACCATCATGCAAAGAAATCACAAAAAATAATGCAATTTAAAGGGTTTTACCTACAGGTGCAAATTGCATGGAAAAGCTCCAAATGGGGGGGGGGGGGGTTCCTCTTGATGGCCAAATGCTCCAAATGAGCCCAAAACTGAAATAGCTCTCCACCAACAGTCCATAAACTTAAATTAGAACCCAATGCAAAAGACTAGGATGAAGAAGGAGATCAAATGAATAAAATAGGAATTTTTGGAAGGGGGAAAAATATCTTTCTTTTCTCCAAGTATTGGAATAAAAATAAAAGAGGCAAGAACTAAAGGAGGAGATTATTTATAGGGAGGGGCGCCCTAGTGGCTGGTCATAGGTTCAATAATTTGGGTTAGGGTTCACTAAATGGCCCATGGGCTTAAGTCATGATCAATTAAATAATTAAGCCATAAGTCATTTCATGAAACCACAAGCCATGACTTAAATTCACTAAACCAAATCCCCTCATTCTAAAACTATTCTCTAATGTCTAAAATAGGTTAACTCAAGTTAGACTAGGGTCACCATGGCTAGGGTTAGCTTCTAGGCTAGTCCACTAGATCTCAACAAGTCAAGGTCAACTAGAACTCACCAATTCAACAAATCACCAAATAATTCAAATAAGTCAAAATGACCAAATTACCTCTAGGCTAGAAATGATAATTAAATCATCCTAATGACATGATTAGGCTCTAGGTCATGCAGTCTCTAGGGTTTCACTAGCAGCACATCAAAATCACAAGTCATGACTTAAACCAGTTTTTAAATAGTTTAAAAATTATTAAAAATCACCAAAAATCATAATATGATTTAAATACAAATAAATAATAATAATAAATACAAAATTTCAAAAAATACCCTCATTCTAGAAACTGGGTGTTACAATCCTACCCCCCTTAGAAAAATTTCGTCCTCGAAATTAAGATGATCGCACCCTTCCTAGGTCAAACCCCAAATCAATCAAGGTCGAAGCAACACAATCCTACTGGTCGTGATTCCACAGTCTCGAACAGGGTAGCTGCACTATCTAGCAATCACAAGAAATATCCTGGCAGGTACTAAGGGAAATCACACATGAAAGTGTGGAGGAAGAATAAGAAGGTCAAACCTGCTAATCCATCACCTGCAACGTCACTCTCCTCGGCTGCCATCGCAAAAGCTCCACCCCTCTGATGTTGAGCTACAGGTGGCCTAGCTCCCTCAAAAGGAGGTGCAAAGGGACAGTCTACCATCCTATATAAAACTGGTAAAGACAACTAGGAATTTATTATGAAGGATTACCCTTCCAAAGATGATCAAAATCGAAGGTTTAAGGCACGAGTGTCAATAGCATTGAAATCCAATAATACAATATATAAAAGAAGATTTAGTCCCGGTACGATCTAAGTTGATCAACTTCAGGATATGACGAAGTTTGGACAAGATGGAGAACGAGGCCATTGAAGTCTGAGCACGAGTATCCAAGATTTGATATCCATGTCATAATTGAATTTATTCAATTGAATAAGACCCCATACACTGGATGATAAGGAGGATGACCCGGTCAACTGGTCACGATCAAAGAATTAGAATTTAAAGGATGATGCAAGGATATAGAAATAAGGCAATTTCTTCCTTTGGATAGGAAAACTAAACATGATATCTTGGGTTGACCTATCAAGTACAGTGCCTTTTCTATCTGAAATATGTGAAAGGCAAAACAATAAGGAGTTCAAAGGCGATGTTATTAAGTACAATACGTGGTTCATAGGCGATGGAAATAATTCAAAAGAGAATTGCCAAGCTGTCGTGGATGAGACTCTAAGGCAAATTTAACTATGTCTCCCTCCACATAGAATAACATATAAAAAGCGAACCAAAGTGCAATAGGTTGATCAGACCATCATGTACCAGTTCTGATTAGACAATATGTTAGTGGGTGCCAGCCCCCAATAAAATATGTCATGATCAAGCTCGAATAAGATAAGCTCGCAAACTGGTGCTAAATTAGCAACATAAGATAGACAAAATATAAGTAAGGATACGATGAAGGAAGTTAATAGTCTAAGATTTTTTAAACATCAAGGAGTGAGGGTGAATCAAAACAAGAGGAAAAAGATTTTCAATTTGAAGTTCATAATGAGATTCTCAAGGGTCGTCCAGGAATCTCTCAAGTTGTCCTAACTGTGATTGAGTATCTTTCCGTTAAACCCTATCGCTCAATCCTATCGCAGGCTCGCAGCAGTACAACTAAGTCATCGTACTACCACGACATCTCACTAATGCGACTCTCGACCTGCATGGGCCACCACTAAAAACGTGTCACGACCCGCACCCACTGTGAGGGTACGAGTACGTAACAGCGTCCAGCCTATGCCGCAGTGTCGGCGGTAGAACGCTGTTCTAAGTCTCTAACTAACCACCAACTCATGCAGTATATAATGTACTCATCATGATCAACTCCGGACGGAGGACAAGTATAAGATATGGTGTAACTCAATCACAGTCTAAGCACGATAAGATAACACAGAAATATAACTAAGAAATTGAAGACAACAATAACTACTGAAATAATAACAACATCTCGAACAATCTCAAATACATCTCAAGTCTCAATTCTATACAACAAGCTCTAAATGAAAACAGATGCCAGTCTACTAAACTAAATCCCGATCACTCCTGAGTGTCGGGGCCGAAGGTAGCTAACCCGTCTCCTGGTCCGTAATATGTAGGGCATGTGTCCTCAGGGCAATCATCTGTAAAATTTTCAACAGGTCCAGTCAGGACAGGAACGAGCACAATCTCATCTAGAAAACCTAAGTAAATGACAGAGAACTATACAGCAGTTATAGACAGTTGTATTGATGAATATGGCAGTTTATGTTCAGGTGATGGTAAGAAAGACAGATAAAGTGTAAGGAAAGAAAAATAACTAAACAAGAGAAGAATCATAGCAATAAAGACTGTAAAATAGAACTAACTGAACCAGGGTAATATGATATAAAGTCCAGACGGCAATGTAGACAAGTGTAACTCCAATGTAAGTCCAGTACAAGATAAATCTAATACAAGATGAATCCAGTAAGGGACGATTCCAGTTATAGTGATCAATGATTCCAGGGTGAGTCCAGCCTATACTTTAACAGTATGTTTTAAAATACCGAGATCGACATGTAAACGGCTGTAGGTAATACGGCACATCACACACCTGGCCGGATGTGAGATGGCTATCATTCCAGTAGATTCCAGTTGGGAGATTCCAGATTGGGGTATGTCTACATGTCTTACTCAAGTATTTCCCCTCCCAGCAAGTGAATCCAGAAATCCGACACAATGATTCAAGATGAGTCCAGCCAAAATATAATGATACCAGTAAATGATTCCAGTAAATGATTCCAGTAGGTGATTCCAATAATAGAAGCCAGAATGATGATACCAGTAATAGAGGCCAGAAAATAAATGTGTGTCGTATACATGAATCCAGAATATCCATACGTGTTGTAATAGAGAATCGCATACAACTAACTAGAACTGAAGTACAGTAATTGACAAGTAAATGAGAGAACTATCAGAGAATGTACTCGCCTGCTACTCTGAAAAGAGTAGTGTAATATCAGATGTCTGCAACTGAGTCACAATGTCCTAAACAGAGGAATACAGGTTATAATATGTTTAAATAAGATAAATGAGGTTTACAATACAATCTACATGAATTCTAGGTCAATCTAGGTCAAAGTCAACTCTAAGTCAAATCTGGTCAACTATCTAGGTCAAACTAGGTTCCAGTCAAACTTTGTCAACTCTGGGTCAACCCAAGTCAATACTCTAGTCAAACTAGGTCAATTGGTCACATCCAGACTAATGTTGACTTTTGGTCAACTCCAGTCAACCTGGACTAGTCAAACTAAGTTTACTAGATCAAACTTAGTCCAATCAAGTCTCACTAGGCCTAACCCAACCTACACTAGCAATCTAGCACAAGTACAAGCCAAACTAGGCTATCAAGCCAACCACACACCTTAACTGGGCATCCATGCCATATACATAGGCTGTATCACATAGGGATACACCACAGGCAATGTGCCCATAGGCTATATCATGCATTCCACACATAACACATATCAACTATATCTAATATATATAAAAGTAGACACACATTGATATATTATATAGGATAGCTATATATATACATCTCAAATATATATATATAAACATATGGGGAAAAGGAAAGACACATGATGTTCAAGTGTGTGTAGTGAGAGTACAAGAGAGTTGATAGGCATGTGAGTGAGAGTTTTAGGGAAAAACAGTGAACCATGTAGAGTGTGTGTGTGTGTGAGCTTATGGCATGTCACATGAATGTGTGTGTGAAGACACTTGTGTGTGAGGGTGTGAGTGTTAAGAGAGCATGTGTGTGTAATATGGTATGTGTGAGAGTGTGTGTTAAACATCCTGAAAACAGTGGAATACATTAGGAAAAATTAGTGGATTCATGTGTGCTCATGTGTGTGTTGAGTGTGTGTGATATGAACCAATCTCAAAAAATTGTGTTAGAATGACAGTTAGTGTTAGGTGTACATGTGTGTGTAGCTGTGTGTATGGTACATGGCAAAATCAGTTAGGCGAAACAAGTGAAGTGTGTGGGTAGAGTAGGCCATGTGCTAGGAAAACAAATGTGTGTGTGTGAATTTCAGAAAATAGCAATGAATGTGACAGCCAAAACAGTGTGTTCTCAACAATTAATTGACAGAAAACGAAAGCATGTAGTGAGTGAAATCTCAGGAAAACTGAGATGTGTCTCAGAGATTTCAGTTTAATTGTAACAGTTCAATTGTTCAAAACAAAACCAAACCCAAATTTCTAAATCCTTTCATCAAATTCGAACTCAAACTCCTAACACCATTCAAATCAAAAACCCATTAATCAAATGCTCTAACTCAATCACAAATTATCATTTAAGTAACTAACAAACAGGTGATTGAAATAAGCATGTAATTGAATCATAAATTCTCAGTTTTTGAATAGGAATTAGAAATCAGAATTTTGAAAACTAGAAAGTATCAGTGGATGCATAATTTCAGTTCAAATCAACATTTAAAATCCAATAACAAAACCTAATCTAACTTGGAATTTCATCCTAGCAGTATCTATTACAATGTAGGAATCAAATCATAGCAATTCAACCTCATAAGATCAGTTTTCAAAAGGAATGGAAGTTCAGGATTTATTCCTGGACTGTGTGTATCAGTCCAGTCCATTGGACACCCCCACCCCATATTCGTAATCCTATTCTTTAGTGCAAAGCCACAACTAATATGTAAAACCAACCTAGCAAGTCCTATTACACATGTGTGAATCAATTGAGGACAATAAACATCAATTAAAATCGGGTTAAACAGAAATTAATTCAAGAATTTCAAAAAGAACATATGGTATCAGTGAACATAGGAAATCTTCGATTTGATTTACAAAAACATGATAACATGAAGAAATAAAGGTTGGTAATTCATAACAAACATGTGCATGTGTCGTGACACTCGTTCTTGTCCCACCAAGTGGACACGAGCGTGTCCAAACCACTCAGACACTCACAGACGCACGGGACAGTGCGCTGCGTCGTGCACGCATGCACGCGTGTCCCGCGCGCGACACAGGGCACGACACGACTCGTGCTCGTGCCCACGTGTTCGCCACATATAGGGCTATACGTGTTTGCCCCTGCACCGTGTCCAAGACACATGTCGTGTCCGTGCCAAACGTGTATCAGACGCGTTCCAGCGCGAAATCGACAGAACGCGCGTGTCCCGTGCGACCAGTGCGGGGAGGATTTCTCCTCGCACACAAAACGAGATGCTCCCTAATTTTGGGAGCATGGTAGAAGTCACTGCCCCAACACTCACACAAAATTTGGTGTGTCCACGTGTCCTGTGTCGGGAGAAATAGACCCCGTGATGCAGGACACAGTGCACAGTACACGGACAGCGTGTTCGTGTCCTCGTGTGGACACGACATGACTCTAAAATCAGAAAGAAAATACAGAAATCAATAAGCAAACCCTAGATCTAGGATCCTATTCAAATAGATTTGGAAAATTTGCAAATCGAATCGGTTCGGGCATTTCGTCGAACACCTAGCTATTAGGTTCGATACGTGTCCGATACGGACACGTAACCTAATGTAAATGACACGAAATTCCTCCAGAAATTAGGGGACACCTATTCCTAAACCATCATGCAAAGAAATCACAAAAAATAATGCAATTTAAAGGGTTTTACCTATAGGTGCAAATTGCATGGAAAAGCTCCAAATGGGGGGTTCCTCTTGATGGCCAAATGCTCCAAATGAGCCCAAAACTGAAATAGCGCTCCACCAACAGTCCATAAACTTAAATTAGAACCCAATTCAAAAGACTAGGATGAAAAAGGAGATCAAATAAATAAAATGAGAATTTTTGGAAGGGGGAAAAATATATTTCTTTTCTCCAAGTGTTGGAATGAAAATAAAAGATGCAAGAACTCAAGGAGGAGATCATTTATAGGGAGGGGAGCCCTAGTGGCTTGTCATAGGTTCAATAATTTAGGTTTGGGTTCACTAAATGGCCCATGGGCTTAAGTCATGATCAATTAAATAATTAAGCCATAAGTCATTTCATGAAACCACAAGCCATGACTTAAATTCACTAAACCAAATCCCCTCATTCTAAAACTATTCTCTAATGTCTAAAATAGGTTAACTCAAGTTAGACTAGGGTCACCATGACTAGGGTTAGCTTCTAGGCTAGTCCACTAGGTCTCAACAAGTCAAGGTCAACTAGAACTCACCAATTCAACAAATCACCAAATAATTCAAATAAGTCAAAATAACCAAATTACCCCTAGGCTAAAAATGATAATTAAATCATCCTAATGACATGGTTAGGCTCTAGGTCATGCAGTCTCTAGGGTTTCACTAGCAGCACATCAAAATCACAAGTCATGACTTAAGCCAGTTTTTAAATAGTTTAAAAATTATTAAAAATCACCAAAAATCATAATGTGATTTAAATACAAATAAATAATAATAATAAATACAAAATTTCAAAAATACCCTCATTCTAGAAACTGGGTGTTACAATCATCAAAACCAATGACGTAGGTGGAGGTGCGCCGACCAGCGATGGTCCAGGAAGAAGTCGATCTGCAGTATGTCAAACCAGGGGTGATCGATGGTAAAAAGGTGGTTGAAATATCGACAGATGACATTCATGAAACCATAGAATACTAGAAGAATACTCTCGTCCTATACGTGATGGGAAACAGGTCATTCTATGGGCAATTACGGGCGTTCGCATATCGGGCTTGGCGACTAGAAGGCGCAATGGACGTCTTCTCTCACGAGAACGGGTTCTATTTCATTAAATTTGCATTAGCAGAGGATCTAGAATGAGTACTGGAGGGTGGACCTTAGACCTTCGATGGTAGGCTAATTGTTCTTAAGGGATGGCTTCCCGGCTCGAACTTCGAAAAAGATCGAATGACGACGGTGCCTATTTGGATACGTCTTCCTTGGTGTAACTCCTCTTCCCAGAATTTTAAAAATATTTTTTATTTTTTATTTTGAATTAAATGATAATTTTTGGAATTTTTTAAATATTTAGTTAAATAATTATTACGATATATGGCCTTAGTCATAGTTGAGATTTGGAGTACGAGGTGACTAGAAATCGTTGTACGGATAGTGCAGTAGCGTGCTTTGACTAGTGTTTTAGCCATGCTAAGGAAGGCCAAACCATATGTATGTCCCAAATAGGAAACCAGACTAAGTTGCGACTTAACCCCTGTGAATAATTTAATTAGTTATTTATTAATATTATGACCTTTAGAAAATTCGGTTGTACCAAACTAGCCCGGACTGGACCCAAACCAAGTCCAAGCCCATGTAGTCGGATAGTGCGTTCAGATACGTCCAAGTAGATATGTAGATGTGTATATACATTGGTAGTTCATTTTCTAGTCTAGTGACTAATTTCTATAAATTGAATATTAAGTATAATATATGTACTAGTTATTATTTTAATTTGTATATACCTTGGAAAAAAGGATAAATACCTTCCTTAGTCATCCTTGTATATTTTGGCGATATTTAGACTATACTTACAATTGTATGTACATATATTATTGATTTACTTTATTTTTGTTATCCTTATTATTGTTATTATTATTGTTATGTTAATTGTAAGAATATATATAATTATTATTGGTTGTTTTCTATTTCTTTGAAAATAAGTATTAGATGGTACGTACATACCTTATTTAAAACATCCTACACTAGAAAAAGGGTATTTAGGAACTTAGGATTTTATTTGAGTATTTATGTATACATAGATATATGTATATAGATATATATATGAACATATATACATAAATATCTTTAACAAAAGAAAAGAAATAAAATAATAAAAGCAAACCCAACCCCCCCCCACACACAGCAGAACCCCCACCAAACCCCACATAGCCGAACATAGCCTTTCCCCATATTTCTCGAACCCGTGAAACTCTAACCCGACCCCTTCGTTATATATACGAGAGAGAGAGAGAGGGAGAGAAGAAAACCCTAACGTTAAACGCCGCCACCTCCATCGTGCCCCACCAGCCCCGACGCCAATGCGCACTCCTGGACCACCGTGAGTGGCCGCACGAGCTGCCGCCGACCATCGCAGCAGCCGACAGACGTGCGGTCGGACAGCAGCAGTTGCAGCACAGAGCAGCCACCGCCCCCAGGTACCCATGTTTTAACCTAAATTTCTCCTTCTATGATCCACCTATTTTTGATCTGTAAATTCCCATGCATAGTCTAGTTGAACCTCTACCATCCTCTTCAAATAGATCTTCCAGTTTTGGACTGTATTGTTCATGGAGATTCCTGAAAAATCAAGAAAAACCACAAAATCCTAAAGTCAAAACATGGCCTTTAACCACCTAGGACTGAATTTTGGGAGACAGATTTCGAGAAAATAAATAAGAATTTTTGACAACTAATTGAAGTCAGTGATAGACAACCTATAGGGATTTACGACCATTATTGTAGAATTAAATTTCGTCGACTATGCGTCGAGAAAATCAAATTCCAAATTTGCCCAAAAAACAGTTTTTAAAACAGAGAATTTAGGAATTTTTCACCAATACGGTGTGCGCTCCGACAAATCGGATGACGTGTTCGCGAACCGAAAGCATCGAAAGGTGCGTATCGACTTCGCGGACGTGTGGGCTTTGACGGAATTCAAATTGGTTGCGTGTGCGCTACGAATTTGATGCGTATCCGTCGAAATTCATCGTATCGGCCACTTTACAAATTTCTTAATTACTTTGTGCACGTTTGTCAGATCGAGACGAAACTTACGCCAACATGAACATATTATTTTTCTGGTCCTGTGTGCCAAATTTGGTCCGATTCTGAGTCAGTTGATCGAATTGCCGTTTTGCGGGCCCCACGATTCAACTTAACGGACGATTTCGTGCACGGCCCACCGAAATTCAAAATTGGACATACCGTTGGATTTATATCATCAAAACAAATTTGTAAGCATGTAGTTTGACGACTTTAGAGACCATTGACTCTGGCACGTTTTTCGGTGCAAAGCGGGTCTAACGACGGACATCGTTTTAGTCCAAAATGATCATTTTGCTTCTGTATCTAGAATTGGACTTATGGACAGACAATTTTAGCTAATTTGACTATTCTAAAAATGTTGGTAATGTCTATTTCAGCTTTCGGAGACAGTTGTGAGATTTGGACTTTATGGCTTACAAGTTGACGGTATATTGTTGGTTTTCGTGCTACCACCAGGCAAGTATACATTGTCGAACTTATACAGTATTTTCATGTTTCTTTTCCTGTTATGTTCTTTCCATATGGTTACATGCTTCTCATATTGCGATTGGCTTGCCATCGACTGTTTTACTTGTTTTCTAGATTTACGTGCACGTATAGGATATTATTCAGTTCTTTTGCTTGTCTATTGGTCTTCTTCGTGTTATTGTATCTTGTGATAGAGTTGCCAGTTCTACCCCTAGTTCTTGACTTGACCATTCTTGACTGGGAGTATCTTGCATTGTACTACAGTTGAGACATACTATAGATTGAGAGTATCTTACATTGTACTACGACCTATAGCAGATTCTTTGATCTTGATATTGATTGACTTGACTGGTTATATACTATAGATTGGGAGTATCTTGTATTGTACTATGATTTATAGGAGTCTACTTGACCTTGTATTTCTTTAGGAGAGGAGATCGATACTAGAATTGGCTAATCTCGACTGGGAGTATCTTGCATTGTCCTACAGTTGAAACCTACTATTGAGTGGGAGTATCTTGCATTGTACTACAAGCTATATGGGTTAATCGTTTGATTGATAGCCAAGTCTAGTATTACATTTCCATATGATTTGTTGTGTCTTAGATGTCCTTCTTGCACCGTCCTTATCTTCCATACATGTTATTTACTGTTATATTAGTAGGCATATTTTATGTATCTTGCTATTCCTCTGAGGACCTGATGATCTCTTCAGGTAGCTGGTTGCACAGAGTTAGTTAGCTGAGCATGTGGTAGTCGATTACATCTGTATGATTCAGGTATTTTGCTAGTGATATTGCTTTATTATCTTCTCGTGCTCTTATGATATATCCTGCTTGTTAGCCTAGTTTCATAGACTCATGTTATTCTTGGAGTCTAATCGGACAATATGCTAATGGACTGCAGACCATGAACCATACTTGTTCATTCTTGATTTATATACATCTCGTGGATTGAGGTATAGTTTAGATTACCATATTAGACATGATATCATGCTCTTGACAGCTTATACGTATTCGAGTCGGGCTGGAGTCCGCTTGATACGTAGCTGGCTTGCTTGCTCACGCACTTGCATCCCGAAAAGCTGGTGCGGGTCGTGACACTTGGCTATCCCTACAACTATGGAGTAATCCTGCTATTATGAAGATGGCGAGCATGATAGGTAAGCCTATACGTACTGACCTCCCGACGGCTCGACGACAGCGACTGTCATATGCCCGTATTTTTGTTGAGATCTCGGCTATGGAGAAACCGCCGCGAAGCATAGATATCCTCCTTCCATCCGGTGACTGGTTGAAACAGGAAGTTGAATATGAGTGGGTACCGCCGACGTGTAACCTATGCAACTGTTTTGGACACACGAAAGTCATATGCCGTGATCCTATCCCAAGTCATGAGGAAGCAGGAACAGACACGGATCCTCAAGTGATGGCCACCAATAACAGTACAAAGTCTTGATATGGAACACGATGCCTCGGACCAGATTGCTCCGCAGCTGCAGGAAAATCATGTAGCCTCTGTGCCGGGGAAGCGACATGGGAATACAGATAGAGTTCCCGAGGAGCTCATTGATTCGAGTCAAGCCGGGATCGAGCTGTACAACTGCCATAGAGGGTGGCCAACCCTATGAACAACAACAGTCAATCGATCATCCTCAACGAACCTGCATGATGCCAATGATTCGGTCCCAGAGACAAGGGCGGCGAAGCGGGTCATGCTCAACAACGACCAGGTGAATGAGACACGCCTCTCGCCTAATGTGGTTGCCCAGGAGGACCCACATATATTGACCAAGGCTAATCCAGCTTGGGAGCGACGGATTCGAGAGCTGTCGGGGGCGAACAGCCCAGGGAGTGGACACGCGCCTAATGCGCAACAGACTATGGCTCCTCCTCCTCGTCCAAGGGAGAGCCTGAGACTTGCCAAGGACACTACAACCAATCAATAGATGACGATCGTCACATGGAATGTCCGTGGGGCAAATTCCGTAGGGAGATGGCGTGAGATTCAGAACGTGGTTCAAAGAAACAAGTGCAGTATATTCTTGATCCTTGAAAGTAAAATTAAGGACGCGACTAAGCTGCAGAGGCGGGTGCCACATCACTGGGCTTCTGCACGCAACCTAAACATATGCGGTATGGCGCGCATTTGGATGCTCTGGGATGGGCGCATTTGGTCAGGTCAGGTAAGATTTCAATCCGAACAACTGCTGGTTGTCGACTTCATTAACAAAGGAGGTTTAAGAATTTCTGCAGGAGCTGTCTACGGTCATAATGACCGTCGACGAAGGTACCAGCTTTGGAGGGAAATTAATTGTTCAAGCTGCTAGTGAGGAGGTGAACCTCTTACCTCTGCTTCTTTGTGGCGACTTTAACGTTATACTCGCAGAAGATAAGAAGATGGGCGGGCGATCAATTCCTTCGAAAATCCTAGCAGACTTTCAAAATTGCTTGCTTAGCTCCGGTCTTCATTGGATCACGAGGACGGGGCATATTTGGTCGTGGAGCAATAGCTCAGCCCTCAATCGATTGGTGTGTCAACTAGACCAAGCTCTTTGTAATACCAGATGGCTCAAGCTATTCCCCGCCGTGAAGGCAGAAGGACTTCATAATGGTACTAGTGACCAGGCGCCAATCTTAATCCGTCTTCAGGAGCCTCCACCACTACGCAGGAGGCCATTCCGCTTCTGAAATTCATGGCCGAGCAAGGAGGGATATCAGGAAGTGGCTGCCCGAGGCTTGCTTCATGCCGTGTCAGGTAACGCCAAATACTGTCTCCTGCAGCGACTCAAGAGCGTAAAAAGGGAATTGAAGACTTGGAACAAGACACGGCCACTACAAGTCTCGGCTGCGGTGGAGAAGGAGCTAAAGAATACTCAGGCGGAACTGCAGTTGGACCCGATGGACGTCCGGCTAGCAGCAAAAGAGGTAGACCTCCAAGCGGAACTTTGACAACTCCGCTTCCAAGAGGAGGTTCAACTCCAACAGCAGGCGAAATGTAATTGGTTAAAGGAAGGTGATCGTTGCTCTCGATTCTTCCACGCAACCACAAAGGCCAGGTAACATGTCAACACAGTTGGGTCTCTCATCAATGCAAACGGAGAAGCCATAACTGAAGACAAAGAGATATTGTGGAGGCGGTATCATATTACAATAACTTATACAATCAAAACAACCACACCATGGTCTTCCCTGAGATACTCTGCAAACGTATAGTGGCGGATGAAGTGCTTCGGAAGGAAGTCTCACCATGACAGAGATCGAACTAATTGTCAAGGGAGCAGGCCCAAATAAATCCCCGGGCGCAGATGGGTTCAGTGGGACATTTTACAAGAGACATTGGGATCAACTGAAGCCTGAAGGTCCATATACATCAGATGGTGGTTAACTTCTTCCAGACGGGTAAGCTGATAACGGAAATTAACCATACTTTCCTTACTTTAATTCCCAAGAAGGAGGGTGCCACTGCATTAGGAGACTTTCGGCCAATAGCCTGCTGCAACTTCTTCTTATACAAAACCATCTCGCATGTGATGTGTGTTAGAATGCAGAGTATCATGCAAGGCCTCATATCCGATAATCAGCCTGCTTTTATCAAAGGTAGATCGATTGCGAAAAATTGTTTGCTTGCACATGAGATGGTGCGTGACTTCATCAAAGCTGGCGGGACAAAAAGTTGCCTTAAACTGGATTTGTGCAAAGCTTATGATACGGTAAATAGAGAGTTTGTATGCCAAGTTCTGCTTAGTATGGGATTTGAGAGTTGATGGGTGGATAGAATAAGAGTTGCATAACCACTCTGACTTTCTCTCAAGGTTATAAACGGCGGTAGGCAGGTGAGCGGCGGAGAGAGTCCGCCTACCGCCTAGGCCGTCTAGGCGGTGCCTAGGCGCCGCCTAGACGGTTGATACATTTTGAACATTTTTTACTATTTTACCACTGTTTTTGCATAATATGCATATTTTAAGGGTGTTCCATGCATAACTAAGTTGTAGAACGAAGATTTATAAAGTTCTAGTGTTGTTAGGCCCATAATGTTAAAAAAAAAAAAAAAAAAATCTTTTTGGCCAAAATATTTTGTAAAGTATTTCTCCGCCTAGGCGCTCGCCTACGCTGCCTCACCTCCGCCTATGCCGCCAACCTCCACTGGCCGCCTACTCCACCGCCTACAGCAAAGCGGTGAGGAGAGGGACCGCCTACCGCCTAGGCTTGTTAGGCCCACAATGTTAAAAAAAAACCTTTTGGCCAAATTATTTTGCAAAGTATTTCTTCACCTAGGCGCTCGCCTACGCTGCCTCACCTCCGCCAATGCCGCCAACCTCCATTGGCCGCCTACTCCACCGCCTACAGCAAAGCGGTGCGGAGAGGGACCGCCTACCGCCTAGGCGGCCTAGGCGGACGCCATTTAGAACACTGCTTTCTCTGTCCTCGTCAAAGGCCAACCCCACGGGTTCTTCGACAGTAACCGAGGGTTGCGACAGGGAGATCCCCTCTCCCCGTACCTATTCACTATAGTGATTGAGTATTGTACTTGCCTAATGGATTTAGCTGTCCACCAAAGGTGCATTGTTCCGCTATTCAGACGAACCAAGCCTTGGGTGTCCCATCTTATTTACGCAGACGATCTATTGGTCTTTATGGAACCTTCCGAAGGAGGTATTACAACACTCAACAAAATACATAAAGAGTTTGGCCGCCTCTCTGGGTTGTATCTCAACAGAGATAAGAGCCATGTGTACTTCAATAAAGATTGTGGACAACTGGAAGACAAAGCTGCTTTGCTTCGCATTACCAGAGGCCAACTCCCGGTACGTTATCTTGGGCTCCCACTAACAAACAACTACGCAAAGGATACTAACTGCCAAGGACTAGTTCAATATGTACAATCTAGGCTGGAAGGATGGCAATCTCAAATTCTATCATTTGGAGGCAGAATCGAACTTGTTCGATTTGTCATCCTAGCGATCACCGCCTACTGTCTACAGGCAATATATGTCCCGAACAACACTATACGAAAGATTGAGAAGCTTTGCGCCAACTTTATTTGGCGCGGTGGCCTGCACTCTATTGCCTGGACTGGCCTCTGTCGAACCAAAAACGAAGGTGGAGCAGGCATGCACTATTACGGGTGATGAGGGAAGTTGCCACACTTAAGCTGGCTTGGCAATTCTTAACCGGCAGTTCACTATGGGCTCAATGGATGCGGAACAGGTACTCAAAAACGGCCAACTTCTGGGTTCAAACTCGTAATAACAACTTTTCTGTTACGTTCAAGAATATTGCGCGTGCGATCTCAGTTAAAAGAGAACATTATTCGGTCCATTCATATGGAGCCGATACTCATTTGTGGATGGACCCATGGCTGCGGCATCAAGAATATATTGCGCGTGCGATCTCAGTTAAAAGAGAACGGATGGCTTTCTATGGTCACCTCCGAGGCTTTGCCCTTCGCGAATGGTGACCTAGAGGAGAAATCGAGATCTTTCCCTGTGCTAATGCAATCATTCGATTTGCCTTGTACGAGGATTTTGACAAGACTCTTAAAGGAAGATCGTGGACGTTCGATGGCAGGTTGGTTGTGCTCAAACGATGGTCTCCAACTGCTACCTTTGAGCGAGACATGCTTTCCTCGGTTCCTGTCTGGATTCACCTCCCATGGCTATCCCCAAACCTGTGGAGCATGGCCATGATTATGAAAATGACGAGCATTATAGGTACCCCCATATGCACGGATCTATCCACCGCGAAGAGTCTTCAATTGTCTTATGCTCGCATGTTTGTCGAGATAGAGGCTTTCGATCCTCTTCCGAGGAAGATTAAAATTCGTCTACCCAGTGGAGAGATGATAGAACAATCCGCAAAATGTGAATGGGTGTCCCCGTCTTGCACCACGTACAATAGTTTCGGACATGCGACAAGTCAATGGTCTAAAGAGGGCAGTGGATACATAAGATATCCTGGCTGGATAAATTCGATCCCACAATTTTAGCAGTTTTCGATAGTTATCCGAAATTGCAAATGAGTATTACTATTTATCTCTCCAAACTATTACTCCTTATGTGACAGCTGACGTGACATGTTAAATAGCATTATGTGCCATCTAACATGACAACTGACATGACAAATTTTAATCTAAAAAAATAATTATCTATTTTTTTTTAATATCTCTGTTCGTAACTCACAAGTAGTACAATGGAATCATCAATGATTTGATATGTTCTATGCTTGTCCGTAACTCGCTAGAGACTCGAAAACAAAGATAACATGAATACGAACGAGATAGATAACAGAAGAAGTAAAAAGATTGGATAGAAGAACTCTTGAGCATTTATTGATCTCAGATTTGTCCATATGGATGGAACGGGTGACTCATTATCCCGATGAATCATTTTTCGGACATAAGATCCTGTAAAGACTTATTCGAAAACTCACTTGTCAGAGTCCATTGTGGAATCTTTTCAGGAGTTGGCCATGGTATATCCGATCCATACATAATATCATGAACACAAATTTGATGTTCTTGATAAAAATTAAAAAAAAAAGAAAAAAAAAGGGGGTGAATTTCTGCGCAATTGGACACAAATTTGGTGTTTCTTGATAAAATGTGCCAACTGTACACTTCTTCCTGTGTGTCTAAATCTTCTGTAATGCCACATCATTCTTATAATTGTCTTCCAACTAACTTGCTGACATTTTTTCTAAGATTTTAATAGTATATATATTTTTTTGAGATGTCCGACGATACGCACGAGATTTAACGCACGCTGCATTGCATACATTTTTGGGCTCACTGTGCCAACTCCCACCATCATTATAAATAGAAAATAATACGTCCCCGTGTCTCGATCGACTGATCTTTCCCACTCAGTCAGGATCTTATACCTCTTCTCGGTAACCACAAGAGCCACTCGAATTCGATATTTATTGATAATTATTTGTTTTCAATGTCAAAGAATTAGATACTCCAATTTGAAACCGTCGATACGGTTCCGAACCTTGCAGAATCTATCTAGGGTGCAATTCTGTAATGGTACATCATTCCTAGAGTGTAAGTTGCACTTCCTCCCGCACCAAAAGTAGGCCGGAGAGGAGCCGGGAAGGCATGTAGGGGCTGTGCAGCATGAGAACCACCGTTGACATGAGAGGTCTGTTGGCTGCAACATCTTGGAGGCACAGCAGCCCTACTTGGATGCATCTCAACGCCTCGTCTCTCGAAAATCGCCCCCTCAGAGACGTATCGACGATCTCCAGTGCTGTCTCTGCACTCCAGCGCTCCCATACCTGCATATGCGTCATCCTCGTCGTCATCATCAGAATGGGATCGGCTACGAAACGAAACTCCATAGAAAATTATGACCAAGGTTGCTGTGAGCATGACGTGGTCATGTCATAAGAGCATCCACAGTGGAAGAGACTTGGCTTTAGTCAAATTTTGCAGCACTAGAAGACTACAATGTGTACTTGTCCATACTTGAAAATTGGTAGAAAGTTAAGAAACATTCCAGATTTGGAACGTGTGCCAGTTTCACTACATTAATTTCTAGGCCCACCAAGATTAACCAATTTTACCAAACATGGAAGAAAAACAAAGGAAAAAAATAGGGAGGAAAAATCTTAAAACATGGAAGAAAAATAAAAGGAAAAAGATGGAAGATGTTAATTTGGAGTATGTGTTTGAAATGTTTGCACTAAGCAGCGAGTTGACAAATTAGGTAAACCTACCGTTCGGTTACGTAGTTTTCGTATTAACCAAAGAGCACCCTCCAAAGTCCTCTAAACTACAAAAAATTTGGACAAAAGGATAAGTTGATCCAATTTGCGAGAGGAGGATTGCATTCAATCTCTAAACACACTAAAAAAACAGACATTCCAAAGCTGGCCGCGTCGGGCACGCATCAAATACTCTCAAAATACACTAGCACATACCAAAATAGATGCCATGTATGTAGGTGTCGCAGTGCCCTTTCCAGGTTGTATCGTATCTATTGTGTCGTACGACTGGACGACACATGAAGCCACAGAGTGCAGGAATGACAATCCCACGTCTCCGAATGGAGCCATAGTTATCGATAAGTAACGTAAGTACTCACATAGCTTAGAAGGCCATGTTCTTCTTCACCGAAGCTTCTATTCCTCCTTCCCGTCACAATCTCTAGAACCAGAACCCCGAAGCTAAACACATCCGACTTTACCGAAAATACCGCGCCTTACGTACTCTGGTGCCATGTAGCCTCTGCAAAACACCCAAATGAACCAAATTACAAGAGGCCTACATAAGGCTAGATTATCCTAACGGTGTCTTAGCGTTCAGACATTTTTTACATCTTAACTTTTCACTGTTCATTTTTGGCACCCTAACATTATAAATTGTCCTTTTGAAGAACCTAAGTGGCCTCAACGTGTTTCAAAATTGACGAAAAATGTTTTAAATAAGACAATGATTTATGGTGCCATTAGGAGATGATATCGGTCTATGGACCGTGCTTACAAAGTTCCGACCACTTGGCTCGTACTGCAGTGCGTCTCGTCCACCCCGAACAGCCTTGCCAAGCCGAAGTCGGAGATCTTCGGGTCCATGCCGGCGTCCAACAGCACGTTGCTCGCCTTCAGGTCCCGGTGGACGACTCTCGAGCGCGACTCCTCGTGCAGGTACCGCAGGCCTCGGGCGACCCCTCCGAGATCTCGAACCTCCTCCCCCTTCGCTCTTCTCGTTTCGTACGATCTATCGTATAGGCAGGATAATTAAGTCGCAGCGGTTGTTACTCCCGCGGTTACAAAGATCGTACGAAGTACGTAAAAAAAAAAAAAAAGGTCCAGGGCCGGTCCGAGAATTCTCGGAGAGCGTTGAGTGGCATTACCGAAGAGAAAGGTGTCCAAGCTTCTATTGGGCACGTACTCGTAGACCAGCAGTCTTTCTTCTTCCTCCAGCAGACACCTCGAAGCCCGACAAGATTTTTGTGCTGGAGCTTCGCAACCAAGAGGAGCTCATTCTTCAGCTCCCGAATCCCTTGTTTAGAGGTTGCAGAGAGCCTCTTCACAGCTACCATTTGTCCGTCGAGTAGCGTTCCCTATGATGAATGGGTACAATCAAAGATCAGTTTAAACCAAGGTTCACAGTATTTGTATCTGCGATATCGACCGTATCGACAGTATGGCAGCTTCGATAGGGGTATCAGATTTTTTTTTTCTATCTTTTTTCTATCAAAAGATAAATAAATATTAATAAATTATTGACATTATAGAAAATATATTTTATACACTTAGGTTCTGCTTGATGACCGTATTTTTACCAACGTTTATGAAAATTTCTGCTTGTGTATTTTTTGAGGCACTGGTTATGATCGACTCAAAAATCCTCCAAAATCGGTGTAATGCAACTTTGGGTGGCTTTATAAAACCCCAATCGGTGAGTTTTGAACGGTTTTATTATTTTATTCCATTTATATCTCGCCAAAAATATATAATTGTAACTACTAATACTCTTCTCTATTTAATTTTATTCATGTAAAAAACTTTCAGAGCCGCTCGTTAGTGAACTACCAAGCATGGATTGGACTGGTTTAAAAGCCTCTACTTAAAAACCGCCAGAAACTGGACCCCTCATAACCGCTCATAACCGTACTCTAAAAATACCTTATAACCGCAACCCTTACAATTGCCAAACAGACCCTTTGGCATAATTTTAAGTATTTTCAATGTTGTCTCTTTAGTAGTTTGAAATCGAATGAAATAGTAATCCCATTGCATATTGGTTTACAGGGGATAGTTAAGTTTTCTTCTATCACATGCATTACTTCTTGATTGGTTTTTTCCGTTCAATTTTTTTTTTTTTTTTGCTGAACTGACCAAAAAATAGACCCCTAAAGTCGTTATCGGTCAGTATCGATACCGATAGGTGTCAGATCGGTATTGGCCGATACTGCAAAATATGCTTTAAATCAAGGTTCATAGACCCTTCCTATGAGTATCTGGATCGACGGTATCGACGGTTTTGGATCGGAGTATCGAATTTTTTGGTATCGAAAAATAAATAATTATTAATAAATTATTAGATTTTTTATATATATTTAAACATAATTTAAAGTATTCCTTGTGTTGTTTGTTAGTAGTTTTGAAATTGAAAGAAATAATAGTCATTACCATTACTTCTTGCAATAATAAGTTTTTTTCTATTACATGCATTACTATGCTTTTACACCCTCCTTGATTGGTTTTTTTTCGTTCATTTTTTTTTTGCCGACCTGACCAAAAAATAGCCCCCCAAATCGTTATCAGTCAGCATCGGATGTCGGATCAGTATCAGATCGGCATCGGCCCATACTACAAACTATGCTTTAAATCAAACTTCGTAGACCCTTCCTATGAGTATCTGGATCGATGGTATCGGTGGTTTTGGATCGGAGTATCGATTTTTTTGGTATCGAAAATAAAATATTATTAATAAATTATTAGATTTTTTTTATATATTTAAACATAATTTAAAGTATTCCTTGTGTGTTTGTTAGTAGTTTTGAAATTAAGAAATAATAGTCATTACTTCTTGCAAATAAGTTTTTTTTCATTCAAATGTTTTTACAAGCTTACTATTCTTTTATACCTGTTTTTTTTTTTTTTCAATTTTCTGTTCCGAATTGACTCGGAAAGAAATAATCAACATTTGTGATTTATCGATATTATCGATGAGTATCGGTATCGGCCGGTATCGGATCAGGACAAACCAAACCGTATCGATATCAGTCTGTATTGTATGATATCAGCCGATAGTACAAACTATGTTCTAAACGAGAAAAAAATGTAATATTACATGACAAGAATATATCAGAATAGCGACGGAAATTCAGGTTTTCGGAAATATTAAGTACCTTATAGACCGGCCCGAAGCCACCTTCTCCAAGCTTATTCTCGTCCGAGAAATTGTTTGTAGCAGCTTTAAGGACGGATAGGTCAATCAGTATCGATTCCTCGCTCTTGATCTCCTCCAGTGTAGTAACACCCAGCACTGAACAAAATTAATCATATGATATTAACGTCCTTTCCCTTATCGATTTATTTGTGTATCATATCGTATCCGGTATCGGTTTATTTGTGTATCTATCTGTATCAATCGTATATCCGTACCATCGATTTATTTGTGTATCGTATCGTATATCCTTGTGTATCGTATCGTATATCCGGTATCGTAAGATACACTATCTATAGGAGTTTAAGTTTATAATTCTAAATCCCTACAAGAACATTTTTAAAATAATTTTCTCATAAATAATTTTACTTATTCTTATAATATAAAAAAAATTCTTTCATCTTTACCAGCCTATCTAGTTCAAGAATTTAGATTCTTAAATATACATGTATACATTACTCAGTAAAAAAAAAAAAAAAAAAAAAAAAAAAAAAAAAAAAAAAGCTAGTCATATCTGTTTAGGATAATATCCTAATGGCATCTCAATTATAGCACTTGAACGTTTTTGACACCTTAACTTTTACTGTTCGATTTTAGTACCCAATTTTATAAATTGCTCTTTTGAAGTATGTTTCGTCAATTTGAAGCATATCGAAACCACTTCAAAGAATATATACTTACAATCAAATATCTAAATTATATATTATATTATAAGATATACTTTTGAAGTGGTCTTGGTGTGCTTTAAATTGACGAAATATGTTTCAAAAGAATAATTTATAAAACTAGGGTGCCAAAATTAAAATGTCCGGACACTATTTTAGTGCCAGTAGGATAATTTAGTCTATATGTATCGATAGCGGATCAATGGATACATATGAAATTGCAGTATATTGTATCTTAAAGATAATAACATTACAATACTTATAGCATAACACATGTTCTGGTGATCTCCACCTCCGAAAGCAAATAAAGAGAGTGACCATAAGCGCGAAAGCAGCAGCAGCAGCTATGGATGTCGAGAGCCATGCCAGTGTTGCTCTTGTACCTACATCAACAGATGAGTAGAGTTTAATTTCTGTAAAATTGCGTGTACAGATTTAAAATAAAGTTTGACTACGGAAACTCATAAGAAACTCAAATAGGAACTTTATGACAAGTGACATTATTTCTATATTTAGATCTTAAAAAAAAAAAAA
>JANAVB010033251.1:0-22391 GCA_029216955.1 Iris pallida | reverse complement strand
TATATATATATATATATAATATATTATATGTACATATATAAATATTGTTGTTGTATATTTATATACGTATTTCAAATTCTACTTTATAAAATATTATTATATAAAATTCACAAGTTATTTTATTGTATATTTTGTGACTTGTATATTTTACAACTTTAAAATATATTATTTATATTTAAATTCCTGTATTTTATTAATCAGGACAATTGAGTCCTAGCCTGGCATGGATTTTTGGGCCAATTGTGTCTAATACATTCGGAGTCTATACAAGTCATATTGGACTTGATTCATGGCTCTGGGTCCTGTATCTGGACTTTGGTTCAATTTCGAATACATGGACAAAATAGTAAATAATTAATTAATTAATTTCCAGAAGTGGTTACTTGCTGTTTTTGAATTTCTATATATATTTTAATTGTTGTAAAAATCTGGGAAAAATTGTAATTAATTACTATGTTAATTTAGCTAATTTATTATAATTTTCTAGTATTTAATAAGTATTTTTGGTATTTTATAAAAATGGGAAAATAGAACTTATTTTCAGGATACATATGTTTGCTGATTTTTAATAAATATTTATGAGGGTTTATTCTATAAAAATTAGTATAAATTTCTATAATTAACAAGGATCATTTTGGTACTTTATTTTATGTAGAATTGAGCTTTTTGTCTATCTCAAAAATTATTGGAACACGGTGTACAGTTTGATTTATTTATTGAATAATTACGACTTTCAATGTTTCATGTTGTTTTGAGTTATAGACGTATTGGACCTCACCCCGCACTAGTTTAAAGGCCCTAGAAAGTTAGTTAGAGTACTGTGTCATCTCACATTGGTCTTTATGCTGAAGTCATTTGTTAGGTGTCCAGTCAGAAAGTCGTATCATACAACAAGTGTCTTAGTGTTTAACTTAGTATAAAACTAAGTTTATGTGTTATTTCTACATTGATGAGTCACCAGGCATCTATTGTATTTTTATCGCTGCTTTGTTTGCTAAAGGCAAGTACTTCTACAAACTTTATATACTGTTACAACAATGAACTGCGATTCCAACCCTGTTAAATGCTGATCCTTGGGGTAGCAAGTCAAATCTTCACATGTTATATTTATTTTCAGTCCCTACCATGTTTAGAACAGTTTTATATCTTCACATGATTAGAATCTGGGTTATGGGAAAACTGATAGTTGAGTACGTGATCATGCCCCCATTATCTTACTGAACAAAGTTTTATTCTACATGTTACTGGCCGTAGGCCTTTATCTCAAAGTTGTATTTGTGCGTATGTACATCAATCGCTTTTACACTTGTACGAAAGTACATTTTATTATGTGCCCCTGCATATTGTACACCTATTGACGATCACATACCTGCTACAGTTTTAAACATTACATATACAACTGTCTTTATGACATATGTGTCCTTGCCATGATAGATTATGATGTGCCATGATTCCAGTTTATTACTTTCCTGTTCATTTCATGTTTCGTATATTTAGTTTGTTAGAATTAGTACCTGCTCCCGTCCTGACAGGATAATGCTGTAGGTATACTTACTGAGGAGGAGTTGCTTTATGATTCATATTATGGAGTTACTGCAGAGGACCAGGCTTTATCTTACGAGGATGTACCTGCAGAAAAACTCGTCTAGTTGTCTATTTACTTTGGACTTTTGAGAGTAGTCATGTACTAGACTATGTATTTTATGACTGGACCTGTATCTAGCTTTATATTTTGGACTTGTACTTGGAACTTACTATTATACGAGGTGACTTTTGTGTTTGGAACATTTATGACTCTTTGTTACATATAGAACTGTTAGCACATTTTAGCAATATTATCTTGTTATCTTTAGAACAGCTTACTACGCTTTATCTCAAGCGTAGTCTGTACATGACTCGGCCAGGCCCAACAATTTGGGTAGCAGATCGTGACAGGTAGTGCCCGATCCAGCTGTCCCACCAGTGCCCGTAGACCCCACCGACCTCGTAGGCCTGTTACGAGGAGTGCTTGAGGCCTAGAGGGCCCAAGCTGAAGCTCATCGCGAACAGACTGCGATTATGAGAGAAGGCATGGAGAATGCACACAATGTGGCTATGGCTGTTCTCGAGAAAGGAGAAGCAGCCCAATCAGAACCAAGGCCTGCTAAGGTCGACGATATTGAGAAATTCAAGAAGCTGGGCCCTCGACCCTTCAAGGGGACCGAAGGAATCATCTATGCCGACGAATGGCTCGATAGCATGGAGCGTCTCCTCAGCGCGTCGCTCGACTTCCAGATGACCTCCAGGTCAAAGCTGTAGGAATCCAACTACTAGATGTAGCAAGCACCTGGTATCGAAATGAACTCCGACTCCAGGACATGCAGCTTGACTGGAACATCTTCAATAGATTGTTCCGCAGGAAGTTCTTTCCAACATCAGAGTGAAGGAGATGGAAAGACAATTCCATAATCTGAAGCAAGGGAACATGACGGTTGGTGAATATGCGGTAGAGTTGGTCAACTTAGTCGCTTTGCCAAGAACTTGGTTGCTGACCCCGCAGATCGTGCTGAAAGATTCAGATTTGGACTGAGGAAAGAGATTCGCACCCCTTGATCGCAGACGGTGCCAAGACGTACGAGAGGATCCTAATACGAGCTCAGGATATAGAGAAGAGTCAACATGCTCGTTCAAAAAGGAGTATTCTGGAACAAGCAACTTCCAGAGTAACCAGAAGAGGCCCAACCACCACAACCACAACAGGCCTCCTCACCACCACCACCAGCATCATCAGGCAAAGATAATGACAGAGCACCTCAGAAGCGTATCCCTGTCTGCGATTTCTGCAAGTGGCCAGGACATCAGGCGAACATCTGCATGAAAAGACTAGGACACTGCCTAGTTTGTGGGTCTGCCACCCACCAAGTGAGGGACTGCCCCACGGCATTCAACCGGACCAGAATAACACAACAGAAGGATCCCCTATCCACTCAGTAACAATAGTTTGGGCAACACCAACAAAAGACTGGACGAGCCTTTACCCTAATAGCAGACGAGCAAGAGCCAGAGCAGGAACCCACCACTGATGTCATCACAGGTTCCATTTATGTACATTCATATCCTGATTTAGCATTATTTGATTCGGGTGCATCACACAGTTTTATATCATCAAAGTTCATTTCTGTACAACACCTAGTTATGGGGTTTAGCAAGATGATATGTAGAGTTATGACCGGTGGTGGACCCATACCCATCACCGAGACATGTAACTGCCCCATAACTATCTCAAGCCACAAATTCTTAGCACCCTTACTTGTGATGCCCTTACCCAACTATGATGTAGTCCTAGGGATGGACTGGCTAAGTAAGCAGCATGCACTGATAGATTGTCACAGAGGATGTGTAGTCTTCAGCCCACCAGGAGAATCGGAGTTTAAAATCTCTCGAACTCCAGAAGACATGGAGGGTGTTATCTACTCCTCATTACCGAAGAATCTGGGCCCCTTCATCTTATCATAGCAGAATTCATGGACGTCTTTTATGATAATCTTTCGGGATTGCCCCCGGATCGAGGTGTGGAATTTATCATCGACCTAGTTCCCGGCTATTTCCCTATTTTTCGAGGATGCTATGGAGTCAACCCCAAGGAGGCCAAGGAGATGGACCAGATTGACGAACTGAAGACCCAGGGATTTATCAGAGATGGAGAGCTTTACCCTGGGGAGTGCCAGTTTTGTTCGTGCCCAAGAAGGATAGAACCGTGCGGATGTACATTGATTACCGGACGCTGAGCAACATCACCATCAAGAACAAGTACCCTCTACTCCGGATCGATGACCTATTTGATCAAGTGAGTGGAGCTAAGGTATTCTCGAAGATAGATCTCCGATCTGGCTACCACCAAATCAAGGTTAGGAATGAGGATATTCCAAAGACGGCGTTCAACACCAAATATGGACAATATGAATTTTCGGTCATGCCGTTTGGATTGACTAATGCCCCTGCAGTATTCATGAACCTCATGAACAAGGTCTTCCATGAATACCTGGATCAATTTGTTGTTGTCTTCATCGATGACATCCTGATCTACTCGAAGACCGAAGAAGAGCATGAAGAGCACCTGAGAAAAGTTATAAAAACTTTAAGGAGGGAGAAGCTCTATGGTAAGCTATCTAAATACGAATTTTTCTTAGGCAAGGTAGATTTTCTAGGCCATGTTGTCACAGGAGAAGGAATTTCGGTGGATCCAAAGAAAATGGCTGCTATTGAGATGTTGACTACACCAAGCTCAGTTGCAGAAATCAGAAGCTTTTTGGGCTTAACTGGCTACTCAAAAATTTGTGAAGGACTTTGCCAGATTGTTGAGCCGATGACAAAGCTCACCAGAAAGAACAAAGAATTTATTTGGTCCAAAGCTTGCCAGTCAGCATTTGAGGAACTGAATAAGAGACTTACAACGGCGCCGAACTTTCACCCTCAGGTACCGGCAGTTTCTCAATTTATATTAATGCTTCCGATAAAGGATTGGGCTGTGTTATTCAACAAAATGGGAAAGTAATTGTTTACGCATCTCGGCAATTATGGACTTATGAGAAGAACTATCCCACACATGATTTGGATCTTACAGCAGTTATATTGCTTTGAAGTTGTGGAAGCACTACCTCTATGGAAAGAGAGTAGAAATATTTACAGACCATAAAAGTCTTAAATATATTTTCACTCAGAAGGAGCTGAACATGCGACAGAGACGATGGCTGGAGCTGATAAAAGATTTCGACATCGACCTGCAGTATCATCCGGGCAAGGCTAATGTTGTGGCAGATGCACTTAGTCGATACTCGATGGCAATATTTTTGACCAAGGAGCGACATTTGCTGGAAGACGCAGAGAAGCTTGGATTGGAGATTGTACTGCCTGAAGAGGAAATAAAGAAACTGGAAAGAGAAGCCATTGTACCAAGAGCTGATTCATCAATGATGCAGTTGCAAGTGCATTCAAGTCTGATGGATAGAGTCAATGAAACATAATTCCAAGACGAGACACTTTGCAAACTCAGAGATCAAGTGCTAGCAGGAACACTCGAAGGATTCTCAATCACCAGTGATGGAGCACTGAGGCATGGTACGAGGCTTTGCGTACCAACTGGCAAACTGAGAAACGAGTTGATGTAAAAAGGACATCAGTCACAGTATTCCATACATCCAGGAGCTAACAAAATGTATCGGGATATGCGTACTGTAGTATAGTGGAATGGAATGAAGAAGGACGTATCCAGGTATGTGGCTAGATGCTTAATTTATCAACAAGTGAAAGCTAGCAGACAGAGACCCGCAGGACTATTGCAGCCGCTAGACATCCCGGAGTGGAAATGTGAACACATAACGATGGACTTTGTGTCAGGACTGCCTCGATCCCAAGGAAGGAAGGACGCCATTTGGGCTATTATGGACCGACTGACGAAGTCAGCCCACTTTATCCCCTTCAAGGTTGGTCTATCCACCGAGAAGTTAGTAGCACTGTATATACAGCATATCTACCGAATTCATGGAGTTCCGTTAAGTATTGTATCTGATGAGGGATACCAGATTCACCTCTGACTTCTGGAAGAGCTTGCACGACAGTATAGGAACATAATTGAAGTTCAGCATGCCTACCATCCCCAGACTGACGGACAATCGGAGAGAACAATCCAGACGCTAGAGGACATGCTGAGATCTTACGTCTTAGAATTTGGAGGGTCTTGGGAAGACCACTTGCATTTGGTAGAGTTCTCTACAACAACAACTACCAAGTTAGTATCGGTATGACTCCGTTCGAGGTACTCTTTGGACGTCGTTGCCGTACTCCACTTGCTTGGAGCGACGTAGGAGAAAGAATATTGCTTGGAACTGAGATGGTGACCGATGCAGCAGAGAAGGTAAAAATGATCAGAGATAAGCTCAGGATTGCTCAGGACAGACAGAAGCATTGGGCCGATAGCAACTGATGATCCTTGGAGTTCGAAGCAGGTGATAGTGTGTTTGTAAAGATCTCATCTACCAGAGGAACTATTCGATTCGGCAGAGCAGGAAAGCTAATTTCGAGATATATTGGTCCTTTTGAAATACTGAACAGGATTGAAGAAGTAGCTTATCGGGTGGCTTTACCTCCAAGTCTCGAAGGCGTCCACAATGTCTTCCATGTTCACAGCTGAGATGCTACATTCCGGACCCGAGCCACATCTTAGACCATTCGGAGCTGGAAATTGGACCCAGCCTCACAGTGCCAGAGAAGCCAGTGGCGATATTAGACAGAGGAGAAAAGAGAACCAGGAATTCGGTGATGCCGATAGTCAGAGTGATGTGGCGGCACAACTCTACAAGAAAAAAAGGGTTTTAACGACACTCAAAAAGTGTCGTTATTTAGTTTCCATGGCACTTTTCAAGTGTCATGTAGAGGGGTGTCATAGAAAGTTTTTCTTCAACGGCACTTCGAAAGTGCCAAGTAATCCATTTATGATGACACTTTTTGAATGTCATATAATGTTCATTTTATGGCATGATGTTGGTGTCATCTTTATGTGTTTCAATGACAGCTATAAGTGTCGTCATAATTTTTTATCTTTCAACAACACTCGAGAAATGCCATATAATAACTTTATGACGACTTTTTTGAATGTCATATAATGTTCATTTTATGGCATGATGACGGTGTCTCTTTATGTATTTCAATGACAACTGATAAGTGTCGTCATAAATTTTTTTAGCTTTCAACAACACTAAAGAAATGCCATGTAATCCATTATGATGACACTTTATATGTGCCATCTAACTCCCTTGAACGACACATTTTAATTGCCTCTTAAAATGTCATTAAATATATGAAATATAAATCATTTCATTTATAGATATCACATTAACCAAAATCAATTTCACACATAATAAATTTTAATGCAACAACATTATATATATTAAAATATCTCAAATCCATACAAGGTCCCAATATGTTGTTCTCAATACAACAAAGTCTATTACATAACAAAGTCTATTACACAAAAGATAATATTACTACTAGTACTACTTTGTCTCCAACTCTTTCCAGCATTAAACTCGAACATAATCCGAACTCATCAATCGACCTGCACACAAAAAGATGAGAATTAATATTTTATCTTTCAAACTGACAATGCAAATGCTAATGGAAAACAATATAAAAAAATGTTTGTAGGTAATATAATCAAATGCTAGCATATCAATAACTAATGAATTTGAACCTCGTGAGAACCGCATATGGCTTCAAACTCGAACCTAATCTGAACTCATCGAACACTCTGCACACAAAAAGTTTAAGGTGCAAATGCTATTATTAACTTTATTATATATCCATTAGCAATTAATCAAGTTAGTTAATATAACAAAAAATCCAATAACTGAATGATAGATGTAAAGCTAATAATCTCATGTCATATCAATACATTTGTAAAGCTTATAATCTGAACGCGATGCATTTGGATTCAAGGTATAAATTCCAGGGTTTCATGATTTCTGTTTCTGTGTACAAAGTTGGTTGGAGTTCAAAACTTAGATAAATAATAAGATAATGGTGCACTATAGATCCATACATATCTATGATAAGGCTTTGCCATCAACATTCCATAAATCTCAGTGTTGAATCTTATGAAACCAATAAAAACTGGTTGTATATCACAAAAAGTGAACAAGTATGACATGTAGTTGGTTCTTAAACCAACTGATAGAAAATAAACAGATATTGATTTATAAACATGATCATCACTTAGCTTCAGCCATCAGTATTCAGAAGGTTTCTTAGCTTCAGCCATCAGTGATAGAAAATAAACCTGATCATCACTTAGCTTCAGCCATCAGTGTTCACTTAGCTTCAGCCATCAGTGATAGAAAATAAACAAATATTGATGAATTGCATCTAAGTCTGATAAATCTGAAACTGAAACTGCATTTGACAAATTTGATTCTAAATCTAAGTCTAATGCATCTGAGTATAAATCTGAAATTGAAACTACATTTGACTTTCAGCCATCCGTTGTAGATAATGCATCTAAGTCTGATAAATCTGAAACTGCATTTGACAATAGTGAGGTTTGTTTAATTAATCTATATTTAGTTCCATCTATGTAATATTTTGTCCTGTTGCCCCACATGATATGAGGTCCACATTTGAGTGGGTGTGGAGTTTATGTTGGCGAGTCAGGTTAACCTTTTCTGAGAACTAATATCCTACTATGTACTTACGTGTGGAAAGTTTTTAGACTTTGATGTTAACATATCCTAAACATTTTAAGAATATATTTGAAACCAAACTATAATATTGAGACTCTAACATAGACCTCTTAAATTGTCAAAAGCTGAGGGGTGGATATTAATAAGAGATTTTACTCGTGTTAAATTGTATTCCAAATCTTTTCAGGTGTTTGCATAGTTCCATCTAACACAGGTTTTTGCATGTTTGTCTTTCTATATGTCCTTAGTTTCACCTACATTGTTTAGATCCGAAAATGTTCGCACATGATTCAACATGAGTGATCTCTGGTCCATCGGAGGAAGATGGATTGGAGACCAGAGGCTATATGTTCTATGTTTGGTGGCAAGGACACTATTCAGTTTCAGGGCTGTTCCCCAAGTTTGTGCTTGTGTTTTCTTGTAAGGAGGGAATATGTGTGAGCCAACATGACTAGGGGCTTTTAGTCAAGTTAAATGAATAAACTGAGAAATTAAAAGAAGCTAAATCCACACATGAAGATTTAAGAATACATAATAATCATTACTATGCGATGAAGAAAAAAAAAGATAACAAAGTAAAGTATAGTAGGAAGACACAATACCACAGTTGGTTTATTCACAATCAAAGGAAACAGGCATAATCTTATAGAATAAAAAAAACAAACTAAATAAGATCATATAGTTATAACTTGGACATTGTACACTATAACCAGTCAAGTAATATTACCTGAATCTCTTCAATAGTAATATACTTGTGTGGCCAAGCAATTGTACTTCCTATAACATTATCAAGGGTAAAAAAATTCTCTTGAGGCTCGAAACAAAGTAACATTTGGAACCAAAATTTCCTTAAACAAACTTTGTAGCAATCTGGCCCAAGTATAACATGATGTACCATTGAAGTAGAATCTGTGGAAGCAATTTCAGCCTTTGCCACCACCTGCCCTGTGGCGGTCCAATTTAACAGTTTGCACTTAGCGCCCACAAGATTTCTATCATCACTAGCATTTACACTCCCTTGTTGGGACTATAATGAAACAAGAAGCTAAAAGTAAATTTAATATTTTATTGTATAATATCAATAGAAGTACCACAAAATATACATGTCGGCTTGGGGGAGATGGCAACACTCTTTCATTACTAGGCTCTTCTAGAAACTGTAAAATACTATCATAACTTGAGTTCTATGAACGACAAGATTGCATAATTTTTAGAAAAAACAATAGAGTTGAATATTAAATTATCACAACTTACCATGTCTGGTCTAAGCTCTCTTAAAACTTTTTGTGTAAGATATTGAGATTTGCGAACCTCATTTAACTCATTCATAATAGATTGCATCCATGATTTATTTTGTAATTGGGCTTCTATCCTAGATGGGGTAACTCCAAATCCAAGCCCTCTTACAGAACCTGAGCATTCTGGACCAAAATACTTGCTCACTGGATCCTCATTTATGGAGGTCAAATTCTCGATGTCTTGAAGCTCTTTATTTCTGGACCAAAATATCCCTTATAACTCCATAGTAAGAAACATTTGCAACAACTTGCGTTGTGTCCCTGGCACTGGATCTACATATAGTCTCAGCCTCTATATAAATACCATAATTTTGAGTGGATCTCTCAATTTCTGTTGTATGAAAGCATTTTCCATTGATCACATAACCCAAGTACGATATTGCGACACTTCTAGGCCCTTGCACGAGCCATCTAAGTGTATCCGATATTGCTCGTTGGACTTTCAAGATTAACCTGTAAAAGCATAACTAGCATTAAAATTTGCCCCTTTTATATGTGTGTGTGTGTGTGTATGTGTGTCTGACCTTCTCTGACATCCATGATATAAATGTTTCTAAATGTCTCTTCTGCAACAAAGTATTATCCCGTAACAAATGCTGATCAGCACGCTTTAACTCCTCCATGTGTAATCTAATACAGACATCAAAGTTTATAGTTACTATATATATATATATATATATATAATATATATATATATAATATATATATATATATATATATATATATATATATATTATATAATATATAGCTAAATAACCTCAATGCAACTTCTACTATTGAAATGTGTTGGTAGTATACTCACGGAATATATGGTTCAACTTCTGTACTATTTAGAAGAACATAAAGATGAGCAGCCTTCAATATTTCACTTGACAAGGTAATTACTTCTCCTTTTGAAATTGGGCGCCCCTCTATAATTGCGTCATCCTTAAAGTCTTCATTTCGATTTAATTTTATACCCAAAGTTGCTGCTTGTGGCATGTATTCGCTACAGAATCTCACACATTCATCCAGAAAATAGCATTCTGCTATGCATCCTTCAGGTCGAGCATGATTTCTAACAAATCCCTTAAGATACTTCATAAATCTGTTGGAGATTCAAACAAGGAGAGAAAAATATAAATGGTCAATGACCTGATTTAGGAATTTATTGTATAAACTATAAATTCTAAAATTATAACAAAGTTCTATTGCATACCTCTCAAAAGGGTACATCCATCGATAATGCACCGGCCTGCATAATCTAGCCTCTCGTCCTAAATGTATTGTCAGGTGAACCATGATATCAAAAAAGCTGGAGGAAAGTACCTTTCCAACATGCATATTGTCTCCACAATTTCATCCTCTAATACTTCCAATTTATTTTTGTCAATCACTCTTTGACAGTGTTCATTAAAAAACGAACACAAACGAAAGATTGCCTTCCTTGGTCCCTCTAGAAGAAGTCCTTTTAAAGCAACCGACAACAATTGTTGCATTAAAATATGATAATTATGGGACTTGAGACCAATAATCTTGCATTCTTCCAACTCGACACAATTGCTAATATTTGAACTATAACCATCAGGTAACTTCAAATTAGACAATCGCTTACAAAAGATTTGTTTTTCATCTTTTGATAGTGTGTAAGGTGCTGGAGGAAGAAAAAATCTTTGCCCTCTTGGTTCTACATGTAAGTCAGACCTAATGTTCATGTGTGCTAAATCTCCATGAGACTCTAATCCATCTTTCGTATGTCCTTTGATATTCAATAGTGTTCCTAAGATGCTTTGACAAACATTTTTCTCAATACGCATCACATCCAAGTTGTGACGCAACAGCATACCTTGTGATACAATCAAAAAATTGTACTAAGTTCATAATAAATATTAATCTCTTTAATATAACTAATTAAAAATGACTATTGTATTAAAAAATAATTTACCTCCCAATATGGCAATTGGAAAAAAAAGACTTCTTTTTCCACATTTTTGGAGGATCGTTCTTCTTTCTTTTCTTTTTCTTGCTCTTTCCCCAGACATTTTGAACTTCATTTACGGCACATAATATTTCATTTTTAGTCAATGGTCTTGGTGGGAGTCCTTTTTTCTTACTTCCGTCAAACCACCTGGCCTTATCACGCCACAAGTGATTAGGTGGAAGAAATCGCTTGTGAGACATATACACAGTTTTATGTGACTTCTTTAAATATCGTGAACATGTATTAGGACCACATACTGGCATGCAAGTTTTCCTTTTGTTGTACAACCCGCCAAATTACCATAAGCTAAAAAATTGTTGATTGTCCATATCAAAATAGCTTTCAGATTAAATGCAGACTTGGTGAATGCGTCATATGCCTCTACGCCATTGGACCAAAGCTCCTTCAAGTCATCAATAAGTGGTTCAAGATATACATCAATGTCATTTCTAGGTTCATCTTTGCCATGAATAAGTAAAGTCAACATAAACTTTTCTTGCGACATGCACACATTGGGGGGTAGGTTGTATATCCACAACAAGACTGGCCACATACTGTATTGGGTACTGAGATCTTTGTAATGATTAAAACAATTTGATGATGGTCCAAGCCTGAGATTTCTTGGATCTGAAGCAAAATTGGGCCATTTTCTATCAATAGAATCCCATACGACCGAGTCTACTGGATGGCGCATCGTTCCATCTTGACTGTGGTGGTGGAGTGCCAAGTTAATTGTTCTGCCTTATCTTTTGACATAAACATCCTTTTTCCTTCCTGATCTTGCTTGTGCGTGTGTAACATGTTTACTTTTCATCGTAAAGAACCACATGTGGGATATATCTCCAAACCCTTTCTCTTTTCCAAACAAGCAACAATTATTGACACAAGCATGTATCTTCTCATATCCTAAATCAACTCTTTTAGAAACTTGTTTACCATGTATAAAGAATCTGGAATATTATTTTCCTCTGGTAACATATCCTGCAAAATCTCAAGAAGTTCATTAAATGCTTTATCTGACAACCCATTAGTATCCTTATGCTTGTAAAGAGTAGTGATTGCTGATATCTTTGTATACTTAGTACAACATGTATACAATGGAGCTTCAGTCTCTTCCAACTTTTTTCTAAAAACCTCATATGCACTCATATTTACTCCATCAGTAGCCTCTGTATCTCCACCAAAAGGAATGTGCATCATGGTACATTCTATGAGTATCCGGCAACTGAAAATCCTTATTTTGTTCAAAACAACTAGAATATTCCCCGTGGAGAACCCAAAGCTGATATGAAGGATCAAAACCGAATCGGACCAAGTGTTCATATACTAAATCATTTTCGTGTGACTTTTCAACTTTGCAACCTTTACAAGGACATACAATCCTATCAGGATTCCTAGCATACTTCTTAGCATTGCTATAAATTTTCTCACTCCTTCTAGGTACTCATCACTGGTCCTACAAATAGAAAAAGAAAGCTATGATTTATGTTATTATTCATATATCTGATAGCTTAAAAGTAAATATCAAAAAAATAGAAGGACCTTGGATAACTAATACAGGTTTTATCCATCCTTAACAAACAAATTTAGTAACTTTGTTGGCTGCTCACCACAACTACAATCCCGAAACAAAAACCTATCATGGACATCAAAAATGAAAGTTAGCATATAAATATGGTATCAAGTTGTTTGGATAAAAAAATTTAGTGTATCAAGATCAAAATAGAAATAATTGATGGTAAGTAAAAAATATAAATAATTGATGGTATCATATGGAGTGTCCAGTATTCTTACGTCTGCACAGTTCTTTACTATCTCATGTATTTCTCCCTTGGATCACATATGAATATCAATCTCAAATTGCACTACTATAATCACATCACATAAGCTGCTGACCACTTTAAAATTATTTAAAAATGACCTACAATGGACATAAAAATGTCTAATATAATTATTTACCGTCTTTACCTTGCATTTTAAAAGATAGCTATTTTCATGGACTTCTTCTTCTTCACATTTTTTCTCTTTAGAGAAAACTAACATGCCTCTTTCCTCCATAAAATTGAAACAAAAGGGAAAAAAGTTCTTTGGAATTCCATCTATGTAACTGAATAGTCTTTTTAATTTTAGTTCCCTTCCCTCATTTAATATATACGGTTTTAGGTCCAATCCTTCATCTTCATCTATTTTAGAATAAATCATTGTGTATAACACTAATCGAACTTCTAGACATTGGAAAAAAACGTAATCAAGTTCAAACTGCATAAAAGCACCAAACTTGAATATGAACTGTTCCAAAAAGAGAAACCCTAGATGTTGATTTCTTCCACTAAAGCTTGATTAAGAGAAAAATACAAATGTGGGAATAGAGACAAATTATTACAAATTACAAAAACCCTAATTATTAAACCCTTAATATTACAAAAACCCTAATTTCTTCCACTAAACCCCTAATAATCCAGTATCGAGATGAAAGAAAAATCTAGATAATGATCTATTCTATTTTGATAATGATCCATACTGTTTTTATCATAAACTAAAAAATTAAACTCATAAAAAATAAAGGGCAGAGATGAAGGATCATACCTAGACGACGGCTTCGACGGTGGTGACGGCGTGACCTAGATGACGGTGCCGACAGTGGTGACGGGAGAGGAGTTTTGGATCGAAGTCAGCAAAGGAAAAAGCAAAAGTTACAGCATAGGAATCGAAGACAACAAAGGAAAAAAGAGAGGGAAGGAGACATTCTGACTTCTTCGATGGAGAGGAGTTCCGAGCCCTTTAATGGAGAGGAGTTCTATCGAAGAGGAGTTCTGACCTCTTCGATGGAGAGGAGTTCGCAGAGGAGTTCCGAGCCCTTTGATGAAGAGGAGCTTCGATGGAGAGGCGCTCCGACCTCTTCGATGGAGAGCTATCGAAGAGTTCTTCTAACCTAAGGAATTCTGGAAAGAGCTCTGAAAGGAATTCTGGAAAGAAAATTTTAGATGGCCAATTTAGTAGGCTCTAGCACCAATATTTTGGCTATACCGCCAATATTTTGGCTACAGTGCCAAAGTTCAATTTTTTTGTAGGAAATAAAAGTTTAGACAACACTTTAAAAATGTTGTATTTTATAAATAATTATATACAACATTTTTAAAAGTGTTGTAGTTAATATATAATTATTTACGACATTATTAAGTGTCCCAAAATATGTCGTTTAATTTATATTTACGACATTTTTAAAAGCTGTCGTAGACTATGATAAATACTTAATTACAGCGACACCTTTTAATAAAGTGTCCTCAGTACATCAAATTAACGACACTTATTTACAAAGTGCCATAAAAAGTGTCGTTATAAACCTATTTTGTTGTAGTGGATCCCCAGGCGAGTCTACCTGGGAGCGAGAAGATGAGATGCGGGAGCAGTATCCGTATATGTTTGAAGTTTGAGGTAACTCCTAACCCTGTCTTTAATTTCGAGGATGAAATTTCCTAAGGAGGGAAGGTTGTAAAACCCGTAAAATTCGAATTTATTATTTAACTGTTGGATTTTTGTTTGCTAATTAGTTGGGTCAGTTTATTATTATTATTATTATTATTATATTATTGGTCAGTTTAGGAAATCATATATATTATATTCATTGAATTATTTTTATTGTTTGGCTTGACCCGTCCCGAACCCGTCTCAAAATCGTGTCCGAATCCGAGCCCAATCTTGGTTTTGAAACCATCCTTTAAGTATTTTAGGATTATATATATAATATTATATAATAATAGATATATATATATATATCTATATATATATATATATATAATATATATATATATATATATATATTTTTATATATTATATATATATTTAATATATATATATATATATATATATATATATATATATTATATATATATATATATATATATATATATATATATATATATATTTTTATTATATATATATATATATATATATATATATATATATATATATATATATTAATTTTTCCTTTTTGTAAAGGAAAGAATTCTTTCCTTTCCCTTTCTCGACACACTCTCTCTCACCCGAAACCTAGCCCCTCCACTTCCCTTCCGTTCACGGTCGCTGACTTCTCCCCTTCCCTCTTCCGAAACCGTAGCGTCTCTCCCTTTCCCTAACCCCCGATCTCTCTCCTTACATGAACCCTCTCCATCATCCCTCTCATCCAAACCCATCCCCAAGCCCTAGCCTTAACCCGCGCCCCTCCCGACGACCCCGGCCGTGCCCCTCGGCGACCTCCGGCGCCGTCAACCCCGACCCGAGCCGCCCAGGCCAGCTCTCCTCCGCCCGAGCCCGGCGACCCCCTGCGTGCCCTCTCGGCCGACCCCCTGCACGTTTTCCGTCGTCGAGCCTTCCGCACGGCCGCCCACGCTGATCCCGACCCCCGCCGTCCGCGCCCAGCCCTGTCCCGTCGGTGCACCTCGCCGCCCTCCCTGACCGCTACCCCAGTGCCCGTGCCCTTTGTTCTAGTGGCCGTACCCCGTTCCCAGCGCTGTCCCATATTATTTTTTACTGTCCGCATATTCTGGACTCTTTTCGAGTCTGCGAGGATTCATCTTTTCTTCTATTTTTGCATCTGAGAGCTCTGTAGTGTCCCGTCCCTCTCAGTCAATCAGAGGAATCGAAACGCTGACGGCGTTCGGACTTAGCCTTGCAACGACTGCTTGAAGACATCGCTCGGTCGAGGCGACTGTTTCACTTAAACAGATTCTTCATGACGTCTAAAGTTACGCAAGCTTGTGATGAAGCACCACAGATAGAAGATAAGGAGAAGATGTTAGGAACCTTGAGCATACGGTCCAACATCTGTATAAGGAGGGAAAGAATTCTCCTTATGATCAATGTATAAAGTTTCTTCCGGTTCTATGTTGTCTTTATATTGATGACTTTGACTATCAGAGGATAAAGTCATTCTTTCAATAAACTTGACAGCCATATACTCGAACAAGAAATCTTCATTGATATCAAAAAGTACAGAATGATCAATATTAACATCATTACAGTCTGATTGCTACGCTTCAGATTAATCAACAGTGGACCATCATCCGTCTTCTGCGTAGTTTTGCCAAGATTGACAATTAATGGTAGTTCTGGATCATTCGTGCAAGAAGCATCCTTTGACCTTAATCATCAAAGGTTGAACTTGGCTCTTAGCAGGAATATTTATTGATTCCCCAGATGAAGTTTGAGGTCTTCCTTTAACCTTGATCATTAAAAGGTTGATCATTGACAGGTTGGGATTGGATTCGTCCCTTGACTATGATCTTCAAAGGTTGCTCCTCTGGCGGATCTTCATTAATAGAGTGATCCTCAGAGGGTGATTGATCTTCAGCCATGTCTGATATCTTTCACATGTTCTTGTTTATAAGCCTTGAATAGAAGTAGGCTTCAACACCCTTGAACGGATTAATATCAGCAAACTCAGTTTTCATAACTCCTTGGGAGTCCACATATTTGAAACATTGGTGAAGTTGAGGGCACAATATTGTGCTCATGAATCCACGTCTTCCAAGAAGAATTTGTAGGATACGTCCGAGTTGATAACATAGAAAGTTACCATAGTTCGAAGATCACCAATCTGAATCTGCAACGAATCTTCCCCAGTGGTTGCTCTTGCCAGAGTTAAACCGACTATCGTAGTACTAGTGTAAGTCAGCTCACTAGTAGGAATCCTCAGGGGTCTTAGCATACTCGAAGAATTATACTAATTGAAGACCCAGGATCGATGTAGATCCTATCAATTTCAGTGGATCCAATATCCAGTGTAACACAAAGGCCTATCATGCTTGTTGTATTTCAATAGCATATCCTCGTGTAAAGGTGATGCTGGGAATTGTTTCCATCACACTATGACATTGCGGACATGACACTGGTATATTATTAGGAGTCTTGAGTTGTGCCAAGCATGAATCTGCTTGAAGTAAAGCTTCGCTCAAAGTCTTCCTGTTTCTCTAGAAAGGCGAAGCAGTTCAAATATAGAAAGTCTAGCCGGAGTATTGGCTAACTGGGCTAGAATGTCAAATTTGTAAGGCTTCATCACCCCCCCTGATTGGAAGCAGGCTTCAATGGGATATCAAAGTGTACTGCCTTCTGTTTCTCCTTTTCAACCACAGACGGTTTAACAGGAACATGAGAAGGTTGAACTGGTAGAGTCTCCACTACATCTTCTGCTGCTTTGGAGGATCCCTTATAGTCTTGTGGTACTCTTTTTCAGATCTTGTACCAGCAAAAGTTTCTTCTTCAACTCGGGAGAAGGAAATACCATACAGGATTTAATTTTTCTTTCCTTAGCCTTCTTCTTGTGGGGGTTGTTGTGAGGCACTTCAGAACCTAATCCATCGTAGAATTCTAGTTTTGAATTTGTAAAGGAAGCCGTATTCCTTTATCATAATTCAAACCTTCTACCTTTTGAAAGTCGTAACCCTCTTCTTTATGAGATGAACAGATTGCTGACTATACAAGTGAGTGGGCAGCGGACTTTTGACAGGTGTGTTCAACAGAGGAAGAGGAAGAAGAAAGACCTTCTGTAACCTCAGGATAATGAAGAATAGAAGTCTCTGCATTTACAGGAGGAGGAGGATTAGGAAAAATCCCTGTCGGAGCTTTTTCATAAGCAGCAAAGACTTATTATGCCCGATATAAAGGGACACTATTCATGGCTAGCCACTGCTGATTGGTAAGCTTGAGCTTGGTAGGGAGAGCTAGACTTGGAGGACAGATGTTTAGTCCTTTCAGTCTACCTTCTAGAGGAAGGCCATCCCATAGATGATCCAAGTCATCAGGATTTGTAATAACATGAGAAATCATGTTGCAGGTTTGACTTTCTTATCTTTCTTGGATTTTAAAGTTTTACCTTCATTTTCCAACTCAGTATTAAGTCAGGATGTACCCACATGATTTCACCATTCTTCAATGTGAGCGGCAACAATCCTGTATTTCTTCCCTGGCGGGCGGGATATTTACGATCTTTATCGTCGCCTTCGGAATTAGAATAATTCCATCTGGGACTTGCTGTGGAGGAAAATCTCCAAACTGAAGAGAAACCATATTGGTCGTAACCGTGTGGTCATCATTGGTTAAAGCGATAGCACCACCATTTATCAGTTCTTGGATTTTCTTTTTCAAGACGTAGCAAGCACTGGTAGGATGATTAATGTATCTATGATAGATACAATATTTGGGATTGTCAGTCAGATTCGCCTCATTAGGTCTTTTTGGCTCTGGAATCTGAAGTTTGCCACTTTTTACCAGACACTGAAATATCCTTGGAATATCACTTTCGTCAAAAGAGTATTCTTCCTTTGACCTGGAGGATTCCTGATTACTTCATGTCGTTTTATTCTTGGAAAGATTGACCATAAGTTTCTTTTCCTTTCACATTACGATTGCCAGGATTATTACCAGGATTACTCTTCTTTCCTTTATCTTCTGAAGCGAAAATCATCCCATGTTCCCGAGCCAACCTACTATTGTTTTCGGCAGAAACTGCTGCTATGATAAATGAAGCCTAATCTGAGAATTGGGAACCTGTAAAGAAAGCAATGGATGGTCGCAGATTCATCTTGCATGTATCGATCAACGCTGAATCTGGCATCGATCAACGCTGAATCTGCCATACCAGGAGGCATCTTTAGAGTAGCCTGTCGGAAACGTTCAATGAACGTTCGAGTATCTTCTTCTCCTTTTGTTTTTTCTATTAAGGAGGACATGTTCATGTCCATACCTCCTTCATAGAAGCGGGAGAGAAATATTGCCTTGAATTCGTCAAAGACGAAATAGAGTTATCGGGTAAGCTATGATACCAGTCATAAGTCGAACCCGTCAAACACCCAATGAACACTCGAGTGAGAAGAGCATCATTTTTCTGCAAGTGTACAGTCATAATATCAAAGTAATTGATATATTGACTGGGAGATGCTTTTCCATCGAATAAAACCATGGATTATGGCTTGAACTTCGGTGGAAATGGTACATCATTCCAATGAGGAGGATAGGGTTGCTTAATCCCTAACCTCTGGAGCTGATCTTTGTGCCTCAAAACCTCAAACTGTGCTTTGAGTTCACGCACTGCTTGAATATCTTCGCTGGTTTGAGGAAGCACATTTGATTGAATAGTCGTGGATGTACCGTAACCCCCACTGGAGGTGGTACATCTTCTGGAATGATGGGATCTGGAGATGCAGAATTTTGATTAACAGCAGGTTCTTGAATATTGAAGGTATATCAGCCCCTTGACTATCTTGAGTTTGTGCTGCTGCTGGTACCGGAGTTATTACTGAGGGTTGAGCAGTTTGCTGATTCAAAATTATTTGATGCATGCTTTGCACCATATTGAGCATGTCTTTCAATGATTGCTCAACGGCAGTAAGACGTTGTTCCGTATTAGCAGATGACGTCTTTGGTTAATCTCCAACAGCATAAGATTCAATCTCTCTTGAAGATATAGAGGGATTAGTATAAAAGTATGAATCCATACTATCGGTATCAGACTCAACAGATTGAGTACCCCCAGCTTTTGAATCAGAATTCTGTAATTGTCCTTGTCTTCTTGATCGAGTGTTCTGATATACTCCTTTAAAGGAATCAGAAGTCTATTGAACTGTTGCTGACCTGGGGTTTGGGACGTATTTCGTCTTGGACGTCGTCTTCTGTTAGTATAGATGTCATGTTGACTGATGTAAGCCCCTGAATTTAGGGCTGATTTTTTTTAATTTTAATAATCAATTAATTAGATTATTATTATTTGATTATTATTTGATTTAATGCTCTTTACCGTGACTTGGAATTCTAGAGCATCAGGATGCCAGTCTCTGGAAACTTCCTTCTTGGAGTTTGTAGTAAACGAGATTATCTTCATTTTGATATATCGTGTCCCACTCGAACTTGTTCCCTTGTATCCTTTTGCTTCGCGCAAGTTCGGGTCAATATTAGACCATTTAATTATTAATTGAATTCCCACTTTTATTTTTGATCCTCATAAGCGCGTTACTGTGACTTTGAATTTAGGAGCACCAGACTAGCCTTTTTCTTGAAACCAACTTGTCATGCCTGATCTACTCGAGACGCTCTTCACCCATGACCATTGTGTCCCACTCAGACACTCCATTTTGTGCTCCATTTCCTTCGCACAACTTCCGGTTCAATTTAGGCCAATTAATTATCTGCCGTAAAATCTGATTTAATTTCCCATTTAATTTTCGGGCCCGATATCGGTCCAATCCAGTCGACCCCAAATAGGAACATGGCCCACACGAAGCCTACTACCCACCTGCCACTTGTGTCCCATTTATTTGAATCCCCATATGTTATTTATTTGCCCATGATTATAAACACCTATTTTAATTCGAATATTGCACCTCGTCCGATTTTGGCCCGACCCGGCTCTACCGAACCCGAACCCAGCTCCATGTTGCCCTCCATCGTGATTGTCCATACCCCACTGATATTTTTTCCTCTACCCTAAATATCTCTTTTTATGTAAATATCTAATTCCCTCATTGTATATATATACACATATATATACATAATATATATATATATTACACTCATTCTCTCTCTACATACACACACACCCCAACCCATCCACCAGCACACCCCCTCCCTATTTGGCCGGTCCTAAATTCAACTAGGATAAGATCTCTCTCTCCCTCTCCAAATATCTATCTCTCCTTCTCTCTCTACTATATTTATTATACACACACATACATACTCATCTCTCTCTCTCCCAAACAAATATCTCACCCATCACCATCAACACTCTCTCTCCCCTACCCCATGCCGAACAAGCAACCCCCCTACACGTACAGCCGACACCCCCCTCTCTTTCCTTTACATCATCATCTCTCTTTCTTCCTTCTTCTTCTTCACGTTTTCTTTTTCTTCATTTTTTTGCACCACCACCACCATCATCCACATCTCCTCCATCACCATCATCATCTTCCTTCTTCTTCTCCTCCTCCTCCTCCCTAAGCTCGCCCCCCGGCTGGGCTTGGCCGACGCGCGACAGCAGCAGCGGCAAGCTGCTGAACCGCGCGCGCGTGCATGGCGCGCGAGGGGTACAATAGCGCGCGTGCGCGCGAACAGCGCCCGTGCGTCGCGGCCATCTGCGCCGGCAACCCCCTCCCGTCCCCGGCGAGCTTTCCCCCGCCGCCGCGCCAGGCCGGCGACCGCCCCGCACAGCGTTCGCAGCAGCAGCAACATCCATATGCTGTGCGCGCGCGTGGACAGCGGCCACGGCGCCGCCGCGGCCACCACCGCCGCCGCCGCAAGCCCCCCCCCACGGCCGCGCGTGGGCCGGGCGAACCCCGGGCAGACCCCCGTGGCAGCCACCTTCGTCCCCGGTGCGCACGACAGTCGATTCGTGCATTTTTCACGAGATCCCGTCAACGCGCGCGCGGGAAAACTGTCAGAATTCGCGTCCCAAAACAGCAACTTCGCACCGGTTTTCTGGACAATCCGACCATTGGATCGGCGATCTCTTTGCTCCGTCTCAATCTCGGTATATCCCTCTTCACCTCTGTCAAATTTCACCCGTTAATTTCGTCGTTTGATACATCAAAACCGGCCACCAAGTTGACGTTTTAATTTGTACTATTTTTGGACAGTTTTGCGACGCCGACTTCGCGGGTTCGTATCTTCATCGTCGCAGCTCCGTTTTGCACGCTACCAGTTCCGGTGCACAGCTGGTATAACCCTCTTCCTGCCCCCTTTAGACTTCATTTCAGTTTGAGCTTGTTAGGTCGGCGAATTCGACGCCAAAGTTGGTCGTTCGAATTCTAGTGTTGCACTTGTAAAATTCCATTTTTGAATCCGGGACTCCGGATTCGAATTCTGACACCTCCAGTAGACTCGTGGCGTCGTTCTAGCCTGTTTTCATATAAAGTTTGCCTGATTTGGAACGTG
>JANAVB010033250.1:0-20902 GCA_029216955.1 Iris pallida | reverse complement strand
GATATATATATATAGAGATATATATAGAATGATCTATATATATGAAAAATATATATATATATTATATATATATATATATATGATATATATATATATATATATATATTAGATATATATATATATATATATATATATATATATATATATATTTTTTTTTCATATCTATATATATCTATATATATATATATATATATATATATATTTTATATATATATATATATATATATAATATATATATATATATATATAAAATATATATATATAATATATATATATATAATATATATATTATATATATATATATTATATATATATATATATATATATAAAATATATATATATATATGTGCAATACATATATATATATGTATTGCACATATATATATATATATATATATATATATATATATATATATATATATATATATATATATATTATATATATATATATTGTACATATATATTGTACATAAAAAAAATATTTATATATATTTTATATATATATATATATATATTAAGCAAACCACTCCCCATTTTATTCCATGAAAAGAAAAGTCGGAGCTATATAAGTATACTAGAAGGCACAAAATATCGAAGCCTATACACGTATACTAACAAAAGGAGGGAGAAAAGGAAACCCAAAGGGCTAGTCCCTGGATAGGAGGGAGTTCCAAAAAACTGTCTAGCCGTGATGACAGAAGGACCGCCGCTTGCTACATTGTCGGATGGTCTCCCCAATAAGCTAGTCGGCGGAGTTAGTACTGATGGCCTCATATCTAGCCTTAAAAATATATATATATATATATATATATATAATATATTATATATATATATATATATATGTATATATATATATATATATATATAAAGCAAACCACTCCCCATTTTATTCCATGAAAAGAAAAGTCGGAGCTATATAAGTATACTAGAAGGCACAAATTATCGAAGCCTATACACGTATAAACAAAAGGGGGAGAAAAGGAAACCCAAAGGGATAGTCCCTGGATAGGAGGGAGTTCCAAAAAACTGTCTGGCCGTGATGACAGAAGGACCTCCGCTTGCTACATTGTCGGATGGTCTCCCCAATAAGCTAGTCGGCGGAGTACTGATGGCCTTCATATCTAGCCTTGTTGCGGTTCTTCCAGATTACCCACGTGGCAGCTGCAGCTACGATCTGGTGGCTATGGGACGCAGAACCCCATGCCGCTATGAGGTCGTCGAAGTACCCGCCCTCTGGAATCATCCTGCAGCATTGGGAAATAACACTCCAGACCTTTACCGGAAGGTCGCCTTGACAGAAGGTGTGGTCTACCGTTTCCGAATGATGATCCGTGCAGCATGTGCACGCGGATGCTAGGTTGAACCCGATAGTGTTGAGAGTGTCATCGGTAGGGAGGATCTTGCGCAAGGCTCTCCAAATAATAAAGGACCACTTCTTGGGGATGTATGTCTGCCAGAAGGGGGCGATGCTAGAGGCAGCCACCACAGTACCATGGACTACTCTTGGCTGTTCTGGCCAAGAAGGAACCCGAAGCATCCGCCGACCACCGGATCTCGTCGCAGTAGACCCGATCGTCATACCGCATTGGCGTATGCATTCGACTGCCTCACGACCGGCCCACTCCCGGACCTCGTTCCAACTCCAGGTGTTATTGTTGTGGTCCCACATGTCCTTGATCTTGCAGCTCCTGTAGGCTTCTAAGAGGTTAGGAAGTAAGGTTTCTCCAACCCATCGCCCCAGAAATGTCGACAATTCACTATCTCCCACTTGAAGACGCATCTTAGGTTCGGTAAGAGAACACCCGTTGAGCATGCGCCGCCACGCCGCGGAGGATCTGTTGTTAGAGATGGCCGTCGACGGGGGATGTGCTTGAGGTATTTTGCCTTCATGAACCTGGTCCATAAGTTCTGAGTCGTGCGGAGCTTCCACCACAATTTCATCGAGAAGGCTTTAACGATGTGAGAAAGTTTGGTGAACCCCAGGCCCCCCTCCCCGGTAGGCCGTGCCATGGTATCCCAACTAGCCAATGATGCTTATCGTGGCCGTCGCTGTGCCCCCAAAAGAAGTTGCTAAAGATGCTCTCGACCGAAGAAAGCACTTTTTTGGGGGAGGAAAGGAATATATATATATATATATATATATATATATATATATATATATATAAACTAATAAATTAGTATAACTAACTATTACAAAAATTAAGCTTCCAAAATACATTAATAAATATGGGGGTTTACATCCTACCCAACTTAAAGAAATTTCGTCCTCGAAATTAAAATTAACGTGGGGGGGGGGTATGCAATGCAATGCCATAAAAAGGATCTAACATGCAAATGTACCTTGGTCTTCGAACAAATGTGGGTAACGATTTCGGATGTCATCCTCGCGCTCCCAAGTAGACTCTCCTGACGAATGGTGCTTCCATGCCACACAAACTAATGGTATAGATAGATTTCGCAACACCTTCACTCGACGATCAAGGATTTCTACCAGTTGCTTTTCGTACGGCAAGCTTGGTCCCACTGTGATCTTAGAGTGATCAATCATATGATTGTTGTCTGCCACGTACCTCCTCAGCTGAGACACGTGGAATTCGTCATGTACCCCCTCTAGTGACGGTGGCAAGGCTAATCTATAAGAAACTTCTCCAACACGTTCAAAGATATCGAAAGGGCCGATGTATCTTGGACTCAACTTGCCACGTCCTCCAAATCGAATCGTGCCTCTAGTGGGGGATAATTTTAAGAAGACATGGTTGCCTTCCTTGAATTCCAAAGGTCGGCGACGATTATCTGCCCACTGCTTCTGCCGATCCTATGCTGCTCACAGGTGGTCTTGTATCTTCTTGACCTTCTCCACTGTGCTCAAAACCAACTCAGGTCCCAATATCTGTCGCTCTTCGATGTCGCTCCAACAGACAAGAGATTGACACTTCCTACCATACAATGCTTCAAACGGAGCCATCTGGATGCTTGCTTGATAGCTATTGTTGTAGAAAAACTCTACAAGATGAAGGTGGACCTCCCATGATCTGCCAAATTCGAGCATACAAGCTCTCAACATATCTTAGCATCTGAATAGTATGCTCTGACTGGCCGTCTATCTGCGGATGGTATGCCGTGCTAAACTTTAAATACGTACCCAAACTTTGTTGTATACTCCTCCAAAGTGCGAGGTGAACCTCGAGTCACGATCCGACACGATGCTAACTGGTACGCCGTATAGCTTTACTATTTTCTTTATATACATATATGCCAAAACTTTCGTGGACTGTCCCACTAAAAGGTAAGAAATGGGCTGACTTGGTAAGCCTATCAACAATCACCCATACTGCATCTCGTCCACTAAGACTCCGAAGAAATTCTGTGACGAAGTCCATCATAATTTTCTCTCACTTCCACTCGGGAATGGGTAGCGGCTGCAACAAACCAGTTGTCCTCTGGTGCTCTGCCTTCACTTGTTGACACACCAAACACTTGGCCACGAAACAAGCTATCTCCCGCTTCTTTCCGTGCCACCAATAATACTGTCGTAAGTCCCGGTACATCTTCATCCCGCTTCAACTCTTTTTGTGAATACGTACTTGAGGCTCTTATGATCAGTGTAGACATCCACCTTCTCTCCGTACAAGTAGTGTCTCCATAACCTCAAAGCAAAAATAACCGCTGCGAGCTCTAGATTGTGGTTGGATAATCCTTCTCGTGCACCCTCAATTGTCTCGATGTATATTCTGCTACATGACCATGCTGCATCAATGCGCATCCTAACCCCTTTTCGAATGCATCACTGTATATCACAAATCCTCCCGGACCCGATGGTAGTGTAAAGATAGGTACAGTGGTCAAGCGCTTCTTCAACTCGTCGAAAGCGGCTTGACACTCGTCTGTCCATACAAACTCCTGATCCTTCCAAGTGAGTTGAGTCATAGGCCCAGCTATTCGAGAGAAATATTCTACGAACCGTCGGTAATAACCCGCAAGTCCAAGGAACACTACACCAAAACATGCAATTCGTAACACATTTTTTTTCAATTAGTACGGTTATTACCGTTACACTTTTGTAACGGTATTAACCATTACAATTGTTGACAAACTGTTACAATAATTCCAATTTTATATTTTTATTATTTTTATAATTTTTGTAACGGTAAAAACAGTTACAAAGTTTAACATAGGGTCACAATTGAATCACATGGCCACCATGTGATGGGAGAACAGTGTTACAAACTGAACCTTTTTTTCCATTCTCCCACATATTTTTTCATCTTTCCCTCTCCTTATCATCAATCATTCTCTTTCTCGAGCTTCCTCTCCATTCCCTAAGTCCCTTTCGCGTCCACCAAATCCCTAACCCTAACCCTAGATTTCCTCCTCCCAAATCCTCCATCTTCGCATACTCCTCTTTTTCCTTTTCCTGGGAGAGAGAGGAAGCTCCCCGAGGAGCAGTAGTGGCTCCGCGAAGAGCAGCGAAGGCTGCACGAGGAGTCCCGGTGGCAATCGAGAGGGAGTCGCTGCTCAGCTAGATTGCAGAGGCCACAGAGCGCTGCCGCGTGCCGTAGGCATCTTTCATGGCTTCGCTGCTGAGGAGGATGCGGAGGTGAGTAATATATTCACAAAATTGGGACCAACCTTCGTCAAGATAGAACACGGTCTCTCCACCATGCCAGACATCTACGTGAGTTCCTAGAGGAGCTATCAATATTCCAGGTCCCCCTCCCTCATGTACATTTCTTTTTTCTTCCTTGTTATTGCTTCTTACATATTCGATCATAGTCCTCACCCAAAAAAATCTGATTTGACTTGTAGAATCAGTAGTTGTAGCATGAGAAAGGTTACCAATCATTTCATTTTTTGGCTTGAGTGAAATTAAAAAGAAGCAGCACATGCACACTCATGCTCATACTCCCTTGATCCTGCATAACACATACTATATGCTTTTATTCATGTGTTTCTGCATATGGTTCTGTTCAATTTGAGTTTTCTCTGATACTGTATGTAAAATAGCCATTACAACTTAATATCAAGGTATTCCATGACCAAATAACTAATATGAATGGAGAGAGTGTCTGTTGTGTGTGCAGAATGCATTTTCTATTTAATATAGTGTTGTTACAATCCCATGATTACAATAGCTGTTTAAGAATTATTGAGTTTGCTATTCTCTGACTATGTAGCAAAAGATGAATGCCCGTCAATAGAAGTTCATTGGGTTTTGTGCTCAATGACTAGTATCTTTTAGAGAAGCTCTCCAAGATTCCCGAAAAAAGGGTTTAGGTAAAGAGGTAATATGATAAGATGTTAATGGGGAACTAAACCCATCTATATGGCCAGTAAGCAAAAAAAACGCAATGGCATCTCAACCCTTTATCTATTTGTTTTGAACGGTTAAATAACAAATACAACCTTTTGTTTCTAAATGCTCTTGTTTTTACTCCCCAACAAGCTCATGTTTCTAATGTCTAAGCAATGAACTATATTTTTCTTATAGCAATTGTTAACCTGGATGATGAGTTTCTGTAATTTGTTAGTGATATACCTTCGTGGGATCTGATAATAGCCCTCTTATAAAATCTATCAACTACTTGTCTTGTTTAGTAGATTTTCAGTTTCTATTGTTTGATGCCAATTCAAATGTGCTTTCCCTGTCTTTCAGTAATGTATAAAACATGCAATGAAGGTTACACTTATTTGACTACTCATGTATGGTTTTTTAAGGGATTGCCATCCCTTCACTCTTTCGCTTATATGCGTCATAGATATTAATGCAATTCCTAATACCAAATCATATCATCTTACCTCTTCGTCTATACTTTATAATCTAGGGAAACTTGGAGGGTTCTTCTTGGTTGCATGACCTTAAAGTGTATATCCAAAAGGTAGGTCCACCTAGCCGCCAACTTGCCGCCTAGGTTCTATGTGATGACCTTCTCATGCTCATTGTTACCTTGGCTAGGAATTTGGCACCAACATTGAGGGTTGACGTTAGGTTGACAACCGGTCAAAAAACTTTGTTAAATCTTTCATGGAGCTTTATCATGCTTCAGAGCTGACCCCATTCTGATGGGAGAAGGCATGGATGATGATGATGATGATGTATGGTTTATTATTTATGTTACCTGATGCTGATGGCATAACTTATCGAAATCAGACAAAATGATTCATTGCTTTTGGTGATTCTGTATCATTTCCGACTATCTTCTTTTAAATGTTCATCTTGAGCTTGTCTTGGTCGTGGAGAAGTTGCAGGAGCTTTGTTCTATAAGAATTGAGAAGTTAAAAAAACAAGGCATGGTGTTCATTAGTTCTCATACCATTTTTTCAAAACTGTATTAATTTGAAAATTTTCTCTATGTAGGTACTCTTAATATTTTTATCGAAGCTGCATATCTATGTATATCAGATTCATGTGCCATTATTTAGTGCATAAAACAAAGCCATAATCCTTAGGATGGTTAAGAATCTGTTCAGAATGTTGTCGGGGGCTTCTTGCCAGAAGAAGCATATGCATTCACAACCAGTAGGAATAAGGAAATCAACTGTCTAACATGTTGTTAACCTTGCATGTTTATTGCTTGATTATGTTACAAAGGTACACCATCATTATCGTCAAGAACAAAGTCTTTATCCTATTTTGTTGTTGTGAGGGACTCCGTCGCTATTTGAATACTTTCTTTCATTCAGCTCTGGTAATGTCCATGTCCTCTGTACCATTAGCAAAAACCATATCTTCTTTACAGGCTCAATTTTAGTTTGTGTAGTCCTAACCCTGTGAGAAAGGAACGTGGTAACACGGAATAGGTACATGGCAGATAGTGACTTACGTGAGGAATGGTATGCCAAAGGGATTTGACAGTAGCATTTCTAGTCATGATAGTCTCTCAGAGAACAACAATCCCATCTAGGCGGTCACTAGAAATGTGGTTTTTATTATGATTCTCCTTCAGTCCTACAAATCTCTAATTGTAATGAAGACTATGAAGTGTTATCTTTTAAACTACTGTTTGCTTGTGTAACAGCACTATAAAACATGCATCCACTCTCTCGGAAGCTCATATGAGTCGGTGATTTTACAGGGCATTTCTTCCAGAGGAGGATGATAAATTTCTTGAAAGAGTCTGGGCTGCTGTTGAAGAGGAGAAGCATCAAGCTGCTGCTGCTGCCGACACAGATACTGCAAAGGATGCTATTGCAATAGCAGAGGTATCACGAAAGACTGTCATAGGTACAAGCAGAGGAACAAATGATGTCGACTTGAAGAAAGACGAGGCAACAGTAAATCAAGAGCCTTTATTATGATGGAAAGTGAAAGCAGCTCAGGTATGGATCCGAACCATGAGGACGGAGCTGCTGTCAGGGGTTATTACTCTTTGAAACTTAACTAGGATATGCCAGAACTGAAATTGGTATGTCAAAATTTCCTCTTCCTGCTGTGTGGTATCTCTAACTTCTCATTTTCCCCTTATAAGGTCGAAGCATGGCTCGCTAAAAAAGCTGCAGAAGCTTTAAGATGTCCAAAATTACTTATATATGATAACATCAGTTGAATTTATCTTATGCAGATGTGTTGCAAATGATTGTTTGGCTAGAAGATAATACCAAAGCTTACTTGACTTATGCAGACATGGCCTGTTCGTACGCCAAGACCTGTTGCCTCAAAACTTGCTGCCGATACCCCTCTTTTGACTGGACAGGTTAATTTTTTTTTTAAATAATCTTATCTCAGGCTTAGTGATTAGCTTATCCAAGATGTCTTTTAGAAGAAAATACCTTCCTAATTGTTTGAATGTGAACAAAACTTCAGCGTGTCCTTGATGCCCTTTTCCCTTCCGTGCTTGGAGGAACTTGTGCTATACCTGGAGCTTATGGTTGTGGTAAGACAGTTATTAGTCTTACCATTAATGTATATGGAACTGCTTTGTTAACCATTAATGTATATCCTCTCAGGCTGAAATGCCAGCAGATAGTGGATATCCTGCTTATCTGGCCGCACGTCTAGCCTCCTTCTACGAACGTGCAGGTAAGGTGAAATGCCTAGGTAGTCCTGACCGTACTGGCAGTGTCACAATTGTTGGTGCAGTTTCTCCTCCGGGAGGTGACTTTTCAGACCCTGTAACATCTGCAACCCTTGGTATCGTTCAGGTAATGGAACTAACACTACACAGCTACTTTCAGTATGGTAATGGTGCTTTTGTTTTATACACCGCATATAATATTTCTTACTAAATTATTCTTTTACAGGTTTTGGGGACTGGATAAGAAGCTAGCTCAAAGGAAACATTTCCCATCAGTAAATTGGCTTATTTCCTATTCCAAATACTCAAAGGTTTGTTTTTATGCATGCACAAGAACTGCTAACAATTGCGTAGAAAGCAAGTGATGAGGGGTGGTTCAAATATCATAATTTAAGCTTGTATATTTTTGTCATAGAATGAATACCTGTTCTTAAAAGTTGGCAATTGGACTTTGGAGCTGTCTGGTTCTTGTGATGTATATTGAATTCAAGTTAGAAGTTGTTTATTATGCCCCTGCCTTGATTTGTTTCATTTTACGACTATTGAATTTATCTTAGAGAAGTTTTTTTTTTAGTACTTGTCATGTGACATCTTGAATATTGCTGGAAATGCCCAATTACCATTAGTGAAAATGCCTAATTACCATATGCCTTCTAAGAATTAAATTTTATTGTGTTTCTTTGATAACAGATCTTCCCATGGCAAGGAAAGCATCTCTCAAATAGTTCCTTGAAAAGAGAGGATCGGTAAGGATACTCACCCTAGTTGGGTAAAATAAAACCATGTTGTCATTAATGTCACATCACTAGCATTCCATTCTTTTCATTGCCAGCATCAATGCCAAGGCACCATAGCAAGTGAAAGACTCTTCGAAGGATTCTCCTGCAAACTTGGCCAAGGTAGTGGAGAGCCAGCCATGGCTCGGGCTGAAATCGAGTATGAGCTCAGAATGAAGCTGAACAAGTCCTCACATTTTTTTTCCTATCACTTTGCTCTGTATAATTGTTATTGGACCCCCCATTTATACTAAATTGTGATCGAGACAAATATTAACATAGAACTATTGTATTTCAATGAACCTCCATCATCGGAGATGATTTTAGAACATTGTTCATCCAATGGACTTTGACGTCTTCTTTGTTCATCATTCATCTCTACAAAAATCTATTGTATGCTGGTATTAAACATGAATATACTGTCTAAATAAAAAAGCTTACAGTTTTAGTGGTTCACATTCTGGTAATATGAAGGAAAAACTATTTTTTTTCAAAAATAAAAGATTTTTATCACGGTTATTACCGTGACCAAGTTAAATTTAGTCACGATTTTTACCTATCCGTCACGGTTATTACCGTCACATAAATGAACTTCTCTCACGGTTATAACCGTTACCAAAACAAATATTTGTCACGGTTATAACCGTGACCAAAACAAATATTTGTCACGGTTATAACCGTGACCAAAATAAATATTTGTCACGGTTATAACCGTTACCAAAAAAATATTTGTCACGGTTATTACCGTGACTAAATATTAACCACGCCTCACTAGTAACGGTTATTACCGTGACGAAAAATAATTGTCACGGTAATAACCGTGAGGAATCGACTATTATGGGTAGTGGAAACTTCTCACCTCAGAAGTTGATGTAGGAGCGGGTCATGCCTTGACTGCTGTGATCTTCTCTGGATCTACCGATATGCCATCTCTAGTACGATGTGTCCGAGAAATGATACCTCCTTGAGAAAGAATTCACACTTGCTAAGCTTCACGAAAAGTTGCTCATTCCTCAATATTCCTAAAATAATTCGTAGATGCTGCTCATGCTCCTCTTGACTCTTAAGGTAAATCAAGATATCATCTATGAAGATGACTACAAATTTTTTTAAGTACTGGTAAAAGATCTTGTTCATTAAATTCATAAAAACTGCGGAGCGTTGGTCAACCGAAAGGCATGACCATGAACTCGTAGTGTCCATACCTCGATCGAAATGTCATCTTCACAATGTCTTCCATCCGAACCTTCAGTTGGTGATAGCCCGATCGTAAGTCAATCTTGGAGAATACTTTTGCTCCACTCAGTTGATCAAATAGATCGTCTATACATGGCAAAGGGTACTTGTTCTTCATCATAACTGCATTCAAAGCTCTATAGTCGATACACATGCGCACTGTCCTATCTTTCTTAGCTACAAAAGAATGGGTGCTCCCCATGGTGACGTACTGGCACGAATAAAACCATTCTCCAATAATTCGTCAATCTGTGTCATCATCTCTACCAACTCCTTCGGTGCTAGTCGATAAACTCGAGATGAAATCGGCTCGGCTCCCGAAATAAGCTCAATAGAAAACTCAATGTCTCGGTCAGGCGACAGTCCCGATAATCCTTGGGGAATACATCTTCGAACTCAGAGATGACAGGGTGCTGAGGAGTGTCCTCCAACATCATGTGAGTCCCTAAGTGGGTGCATCAATAATCTCTCCTTCTTCCTTGGTGAAATCAAACTCCGTCGCATTCGGTGGTCTGAAGATGATACTACCCCTATGGCATTCTATAAGAGCAAAATGCTGGCTCAGCCAGTCCATTCCGAGAACTACATCGAACGTAGGCATATAAAATACAAGGAGTCATGCATCTCTCTACCACATATCACTATAGGATAAAGTCTACAAATACCACTAATAGGTACAACCTCCTCCAGTAAGGATTCTAATATTTTTAGATAAGGGTGATGGGAATGCTGTGTCTAGTGGCAAAACTAGTAGCTATAAATGAATGAGTGGCTCCAGTGTCAAACAAGGTAATGGTGGTAGGAAATGAATCAACTAAAACCATACCTGCTATGACCTCTGCCTTTATTTCTATATCCTTAACTACAAGCGAGAATGCCTGCCCATAATTCTGTCCCGGGCCCTGAGCTCTGGCCTTGTTGTACTGTATGCCTTGAGGAGGTAATGGTAGGCGAGTTGCTCCTGCTGCTAGTCGGGGAGCTAGGGTGCTGAAGCTGTAGGCCTTAGGCCTGATGTGCATGTACTAGTGCTCGCTGATCGGGGCAATCTCTGGCTAATTGCTGTCCCGATCCACATCTTATATATAATCCCAAATGAAGTCGGCAGTCATCTTTGATATGACCTTGCTTTCCACAAAATTGACAAATAGGCTTCTGGTAGGGTGTAGTCCTCTGCTGGTACTGTCCTGTGGTCCTCTTGATAGGTCCTCCCTAAGTAGCTCGGGCTGGTGTAACTGCTGGGGTATGGCGCCTCGATATTTGCTGTTGCTCCTTGCGAAGAAGCTTCTAAGCACGAGCTTCTTCCAAGACAGCTGAATGGGAGACTCGGGACTGTGTAGTCATATACGACTTGAGCTCTGGTGTAAGCCCCTGATGGAATCTTCTCACTTTCTCTAACTCTATTGGGATCAATCCCGTACCAAATCTACTCAGGAGATTGAACTCTGAGTCATACTCATCAACTGTCATATTTCCTTGCTTCAGATGAAGAATTGGTCGTATAGACCGTCTCGAACATGGATGTGAAAAAATCTCTCATAGAATAGATCGTTGAACTCCTTCCAAGTGATCCCAGTACCTAGTTGCCTTTTTCTGCCTTCCACCAGTGATGGGCATTATCCTCCACTAGTAGGTCTACAGCTGTCATCCAATCTCGAGCTGGCAACTGGGAAGCCTTCAGTATATTCTCTGTGCTAATAAGCCATTGTGACACCTCTAATGACTTTTCGTTCCTCTAAACGGCTTGGGGTTCATGTCTGTAAAGTTCTTGATAGAGCCTTCATAAGGATGCAGAGCCAGTATTGGTTCTGGTACTGGTGCCGGAGGTGGAGGTCTATCCTAATGCTGCCATCATAGTCTGTCTTATCAGCTCAGTTTGCTGCCACTGAGCCTGCATCATGGCATACATAAACTAGGAAGTAGGGCTCCCATCAGTCGGTGGCGGAGGCATCTGAGGTCTCGACTGTGGTGGAAACTGCTGAAGGAATGGTGGTGGTGGAGGCAGTGGTACATTCCCTCTCGGTGACACGATAGTGGTCTGTCCAGCCTGGCTGACTGGGGTGCTGTAATATCTGGATGCACCGTCGTCGGTATCGTAGTAGGCTACGACTGTCCTGGCTAGTATGGTGTCACCGAAGTCATCAGAGGATTTTGTCCCTCCAGGGTAGCCTCTTCACCAGATGTGAGAGCCAAGGCAGAAGTGCGTCCGCTTCTTAGATTCATACTGTTGGCACGAGGAGGAATATGACAATATTAGGAGAGATTAGATATGAGGTAATTCGAGTCATTAAAGGAATTTGAAAACATTCGAAGTCAAGGGAAGTAGTATTTCTGGATGAGATACTATTCCTATTCCTATATGGGGCTTGTTGGGCACAGTCATGTAACCCGATATATTTACTGACCTGCATGGGCCATCACAAAAACTGTAACGCCCCAGTCCCAAAATACTAGACCAAGTACGTGAACATGTCAGCTGCGTATATACACTACAACAAATATAAATAATGACACTTTCTTTACGACACTTTCTAACTAAGTGTCATTATTTTTTTCTTGTGATGTCAGTATACTAAAAAGTGTCATTATAATTTAATATTTACATCATCTATGTCACTTTCTAAAAGTGTCATTAACCTAATTTTGACAACACTTTTAAAACAAGTTTTGAATGTCGTATAAAATATAATACTAAACACAACACTTGGTAGGTGTCGTCTGAATATTTAATTTCCCCCCAAAAAAAATTCGTTTACCGCAACTTTCCCAAAATTTGGCGCTCTGACCCCGTGGTCCTAAATAATCCCATATAATTCTTCTTCCCTTTTTTCACCAAATATTCTCTCCCCCCAAACTTTTTCCCTCTCTTTCTCTCCATCGGCAGAAGAGATCTCAGCTCTCTCTATAAGCTTTCCCCAAACTTTTTCCCTCTCTTTCTCTCCATCGGCAGGAGCGATCTCAGCTCTCTCTCCCTTACATCGGCAGAGATTTTGATCGTCGTCGGTGCCACCATCTCAGCTGGAGCCGGCGGTCATCTCTATCACAAGTCTAGGTCATCCCTCACTTTGTTTCTTTATGTATTATGTAGGGTTTTATAAGCACAATAATTGGGGATTTTGGAATCGATGATGGTTTTCCTTCTTTGTTAGGGTTTAGAAGATGAATCATTATCTAGGATTTTCTTTCTTGATATTGTTTTTTTTGGATCTTTTGTGAAATTTTTTCTCTTCTTTTCATTTTTTAAGAATGTTTAATTGCACCATATGGCCATTAGCGCGATTCTGTGTAATTGTTGTGATTGTTTTAAGAATTTTTACTTGCAGCACAGGGTTTAGAAGATTTAAAAGATAATTTTTCTGATATTATAACAGTAGAAGCGAGAGGAAGGGGAAAAAATTATAGCCGTTTCTTTTTCATCGGATTACTGTTCCAATCTCGCTCGGAGGTGAGAAAAACCCTAACTTTTTTTCTTCCAAATTGTTAGATCTGATGTTATTATTCAATTTTATTGCTAATTTCTCTCTGATACTGGCTAATGGCTATTAGCATGGGATGGGGGCTGTTGATGTTGCACAGTTCAGTCTACTACATTAACCTACAAACTGGAAATTTTTGCACAGATGAAGGACATGGTTGATTTTGGTCATGCCAATGGTTTAGAGCATGTAGGCATGCTTTGGGTCAAGTTCGAATTCGTTTAAGGTGCGTATCACGAGAATATCGAATACGTACACCAATTGTTCGATGCAATGACTCATAGTGTGATTTAATCTCTAATTTTAGTATTAATTAGGTTTCTACTTTGTTATATAATGTGTTAGCACTGTGGGTGATTGTCTAAGGGTTTAGATGTGTTTTTGATATGTTATTTGGAAAAAGGGGGGCTCGGGTTCTTAATGTCTTGTTCACTGATATTACCGTATTATATAAATTGGTTTGTGCAGTCAGTAAACTTGGGTTTGTTGCCATGTTTACCCAAATTACAGTTGCCTAGTACCTTGGAATAGCTGGCAAGTCATTTTGGAGATGGTTTGGATAGTGAAAGAAATGTGGGATTTTGGTTTGAATATTATCTTACTATTTCCTTGTTCAGTCCTGTGCACTTTATTTCTGTCTCAGCTTAATAGTAGCCATGTATGCACACCATAGTATAGGGTCAGTTACCTATGACCTATGTTCACCTAGGCAATTCATTAGTGTAGTTATATTCACTTAGATTCATTGTTACTTTAGTTGTTCTGTCCACTGTTGTCCATGGGCCAATTCACATATAGGTTCAGTTCTCGAGTAGCAGTAGTATTTTTCCGTGTCCCTAACTTATTATTTACTGCCTATATTGTCCATTCGTTTTACTGTATTGCATATTTGGTTGTTCGGTCATATGTTCATGTCTTGTCCACCTACTTGGTTCAGTCGATTCATTACCTGTCCCCTACCATTCCTTAGACTCACTTGTCCAGTCTTAGGATATCCTTGGTTCAGACAACTTACATTTGATCTGTCCATATCAACTGAGCATTCCATTTATCACTCTTACTGTCCTTTGGTGTTCAGTTAGATGACGTACCAGTGTAATATCACATCATGTCCGTATTCCTTTGGTTGTTCTGTCTAGAGGTAGTGTTCTTTTCCCTCGAACACAGTCAAGGTTTGGGGATAAGCTTTAAGTCCAACCCCTTCACATTTGTTCTTTCTAGTTTAGTGTTTCCTGCAATCATTATTGATTTGTCCATGTTAAATTCATCTATAGTCCATCCTTAACTAAACACTCTGTCCTGCATATCATGGTCCTGTATTCTCAATAGTTCAGTCCATGAATAACCATCTTGTATCTGTTCTGCATATCCTTTAACATTCATTCATGCGCTTCATTTCCCATCCCTATTTGTGGTCTGTCCTACATTTGTTGGGTTCAGTCCACACTGCCATATTCTCTTTAAACCCCACTTGCATTAGAAGTGTTCAGTACCCTTACATTGCATGATTCAATTCCCATCACTTTGTGATCAGTCCTTGCATGAAGATTGTAGTGTTCATTCCCTACTTACCTTACATTCCTGTCCCTTGCACATTCATCCCAGATCGAGTCCTATATTGATATATATGTATCATATCCAGTTTTATAAGACCAATGAATGAGTCTAGAATTTTAGTCACATGAATCGGTATAAGAGGATATTCAATTTAATATCTGTTTTGCATCCCCTTGCTGCCTGCATTTAGTTGAGGTTCAGATTTTAGTATACATGTGTATTAGTCTTTCTACTAGTCATTCCTGTTCAAGTCCCATTAGCTTTGTATCCCCTTCATGTGTTATCCTACCACGTATATGAAGAGTAGTTGGAGAGGTGGATTCGAGTGTAAGATATTGAGAGTATAGGATATGTTACTATTCTGATACTTGTTTTAGTATCTACCCTCATTTTTAGAGCCTCAACACCCATATTTCCCCATATTCTTAGCTTCCTCATGTCTTGTATTGTCCATTCCTGTAGTTGGTTGCCATTCACTTGGGTTGGCCATCTTCATATGGCCATATGTATAGATCCTTGTTCTGCCCAACTAAGTCCTTAATTGATGTACTGTTTTAGATTTCAGTTTAGTATAGGTAAATGGTAGACCAGTCCCATTTCCTATATGTTCAGCTGTGTGTGTTTATTTAGAGAGTGAAGGATGCATGTGACAGTAGCTAGAGTGTTAGATTTGTATGGGTTAGTACCTAGACACATTAGGTGTTCAACCATCCTTAGGATAGGTGACAAGTTGTGAGCATGTGTATGGAGGCAAGTGAGCAGTTAGCAAGGGTTTGAAGTTCAACATGGCTGTATCAGAGGAAAAGGAAGGGGGTGCCTTGGTAGTGTGTGTATGAGTGGTTAGATATGAATTTATGATTCTGTCTTTTATACTGCAATCTATTTTGTGTATCAGTCCATGTAGGGACCTTGATACTTAGTTTTAACTATGATACATGTAGGAGCATAGTATTAGTCATTAAGGAGAGGGAGACCCTATACCTACATTGTAGTATCCTTCATGCAAGAGATGGTTGAGTGATATTTTCTGTTCAGCCCACATATAGGTGTATCAGACACTAGGTAGGCTCAACTTTAGCCTCCACTTGATCTGTCTTCTTCTACTGAGTAGAAATCCATTCCCTTAGCAATCCATTCCTTTAGCTGACCACCTCCTTAGAGTATTGTTCCATTCCAAGTTACCTATAGATATAACATATAGTAGATTATGTATATATATGTATATATAAGGTTTGTCCAGTGGTTGGCTGGGTTAGATAGGGTATAGGTATGTTAGTCTTTTAGTAAGAACCTTGGACAGGGTATATATGCATCTATTTTACTGTATATTCTAGAACATCAAGTAACCATGTATATCTCAAATATAGGTTTGTGAGACACCAATTTGGGCGTCAATCCTCATTTATTACTCTAGACGACAGGCGAGTACATTAAGGATGATTTGGTCTAGTTTTCTGTTAATGTTGATACTTGGTTGTCAAATAGTATTTCTAGATTCTTTTATTAGCAAGTGCTTTATTTTTATTTATTTTTCAGTAATGACAATGTGTTCCAACTATTATCAATTTTGTTTTGCTGCTCTGGTTTGTATACCTTGTTCCAGACTTCCATTAAGGAATGTACTCTTGTATGTCTGCTCCATTCACCTCTTATTTCAGTTGATCCTCTTGTAATACTTTGTTTCTTGAATCATCCGTCAATAGTATTGATACGTTTGGTTTTCTGGGTACTAGCAAAATGTACAAGCACTCTTGGTGCTTGTGAGGTGTGTGATGATGATCCAAATATCGTGTTCTTTGATCAAATGTTGCACAAAATATTAACGGGCATTTATTTGTTCGTAGTCAAGTGATGTTCTTCTGGCACATATCAAAAGCACACGGATCCTTGCTCATTTTGAATGTTCTGCTCAATTTGAATGTCCTGCATCTGTAGTGGACGGTCCCTAGTAAAATAAAAATTGAATGACAAACTAGTAAATAATTAGATAGCCCCAGATAACTTTTTTACAGTGTCTTCATAAATTACCTTCTGAAATCACAACAATGCTTGTGTAATCTATATATTACATGGGATTGATTTGTAGAAAGCGTCAGAGAAAGATACAACAAGGAATTGGAAATCTTCATAAATTACCTTCTGAAATCACAACAATGCTTGTGTAATCTCTATATTACCTGGGATTGATTTGTAATCTATATATTACCTGGGTCTCAAGCTTGAGTTCTTTTAGTTCCAATCCTTTTTTTAAGCCAAACATAATAAGTCAAGAAAGATACAACAAGGAATTGGAGTACTCAGTCACGGGACCCATCACATAATTCTTTGGGTCCTTTAGCTCTCCAAGTTGTATAGGTATCAAACAAATATTCCATAGTTGCGTACCATTATAACAACTAAAGGAAATAGATTTTTTATTTTTATTTTTTATTTTTACCTGTATGGCTCTGATATTAAAGTGTCTCAGGTCAGCAAACATAGCTTCAGTTCATGTTTCATTTAATTAGCAGTTTTAGTAAACTACGGAAAATAACATATTTAAGGAACGTCTTAGTTTCATACCTGTAATGCACAACACGACCCCTCCAAGAGAAAGCCAACCTTCTTTTCCATTTCTCTTGAAATAGTCTACCATGTATTTTGGATTAAATGCATGCAAACTCCTGCTCCATGGGCGTATAAGTTGTACATTCCAATACCGGCGATGAAGGAGAACCACAATAGAATGATAGGGGCAAATGTATACCCAACTTAATCCGTGCCGAAACGTTGAACAGAAAATATCATGATCAAGATGACAATAGAAATAATAGCAATTGTACCTGTCCAAGGTGCAAGAAGAAATATGTTCATAGCTCAGGCCAGTTTAATTAAAACAGACTGGTGAGTGTGTCTACATCAACATAAAATTGTTCTTTCCTCCATTTCATTTCATATAATCTAAACCATCTCACTCTTTTTATATGATGTAGTAATACTAATTTTCCTCCAGTTACTTTGTTTTTAATTCTGAAATTAACGTAGTTTTTTTAATACCATTTGAGCTGCCCATGTCCTTAATAATTCTTGTCCTTCATCTGCTTGAGTGGATAACAAAGAAGCAGGAATGTGGAGCTATCTCTGTGATTCTGTCTTTTCTTTGTGATTTATCACTAGAAAGTCTCTCTTATTAGTTTATTTCCTTACCTACATTTCATAACAAAGAAGCAGGAATGTGGAGCCAAAGTCATGTGTTCTTAGGGTAGTTGTTTTATATTTAAATCTTTCTTTTATTCAATCAGAATGTAGAATATGCGTATTTTGTTGATATGACTCACCAGAGATGCATGGAGTTAGAATGCCATCACCCATAACCATTGATACACTTAAGATTATCATAAGAAAAAGTACGAGTTTAGACGTTTGGCTGTTCTCGAGTTTTCCTTTGATCTGCTCAGCTTGTGTTTTAGTGTCTGCTTGTGTTTTTCCATGGCGAACAGATTGGTAGCTAATCTTTGAAGTATTCTGAGAAAGACTACTACAATATCTTTGAAGTAAAGTCATAGATCTACATTTGCATCTCAAAGACAACACCTTGCGAAAAATATCGGTTTGGTTTTCTTTTCTTCAGCTGCTTGTGTTTTAGTGTAGGTATCTGAACAAGTATCTCATTTTTGTTCAGTGGTCTTTTTATTAATTGACTTGACGAAGAGTGGGGCTTCAATCGATCTTCTGATCATAAATGTGAATGGGTCTTTATAGACAGATTTAAGCTCAGATCTCAGTTTAGTTTCTCACAGTACTGAAATGTCAGATGGTCTTTTCTCAGAACTGATGTGCCATATGATGGTGATCATGGAAATTCCTATTTGTCCAATATCCACATGGTGACACTCTAGAGAGTATCTTGTTGAGCTTGTGTCTGCACCTATTGGACTGAAGTCCATTCCGTATCCTAAAATTCCTTATGTTATGGAAATTCTTTATAGCTGGGAACTTATTTTTTAGTACATGATCCTACTTTTGTTTTTTGGACCTTATTTAGTGCATTAATACACATTATTTTTTATGTTATCATCATCCACTCATTATTATTCTTTTTTCAGGAAAAATGATCCTCTTGTTAACATGACTGCTAGGGAAGCTGTGGATGTAAGATGCTTACTTTCTTTCAGATTCCTTGCAATTTCATTTAAAGACTTATGAGTTGAATCTTTTCTTATTTCTTTTATAGGTTACTTATGACAGAAAATCACTTTTGCCCATTTAATGTGGTTCTCAAGACATGATTCTAATCCGAATGAGGACACTAAGAAGTTACTAGTAGGACTCTTACATATATATTATGTAATCGACTTTGTTAGTCTTAAACAAATTGAATCCTATATCATGTAATATACTTTATGAACATGGTTGATTTTGGTTACTTATTTGGAACATGGTTGGTTTTGGTTACTTATTTGTACGTGAACATGGTTTAACTATATGTGAACATGGTTGGTTGGTTTTGGTTACTTATTTGTGAACATGGTTGATTTTGGTTACTTATTTGGAACATGGTTTGTTTTGGTAACTTATTTGTACGTGAACATGGTTTAATTATATGTGAACATGGTTGGTTGGTGTATATATATATATATACTGATGACATTTTGAAATCTGTCGTTGAACTTGGTTTATATGATACATAAGAAGTGCCATGAAATAATATTCATGACATTTATTAATTGTCATTGAGTAATTTTAGATGACATTTCTCGGGTGTAGTAGTTTCAATGACACTTATTAGATGACATTGAAACGCGTTAAGATGACACCTGCAAAATGTCATGAAAGTGTTTATCCTCTGTCATTTAGATGGCACAAAAAAAGGTGTCGTGAAAATATCAATGACATTTATTAAATGTCATAGAATGGTTTAGATGACACCTATTAAGTATCGTACAGTCAATGACATTTATGAACTGTCATTGAAGCAGACTAAAATAACACCAGTAAAGTGTCGTGGAATGAGCATTACACGACATCAAATAAGTGTCATCGTAAAGATATTATATGACACTTACAGAGTGTCGTTGAAAGTTAAAAACTTTCTATGACACCCCCTCTAGACTGCACCAAAAAAAGTGCCATGGAAAGTCATTAACGACACTTTTCGAGTGCCGTTAAAACACTTTTCTGTTGTAGTGATACGAAGAATACTCTAATATATAGAATCCTCGTATACGTACATAAGCTGTATATAAAATAATCACATGCCAGAATAATATAATCTAATCTTATCACAACTCAACACAGAAGATAATAGAGTCCAGATAAAAAATGAGTGTATCAAAAGATAGCCGGGTGGACATACCCACTCCAAACAACTATGAAAAAAGTCTCGCAAGATCGGAGTCCAACCTCCGCAAAATAGAAAGAAAAGGAGATGTACAAATATCCACTAATGTCTCAATAAATGAATAGACTATGGATCAGTAGGAGATGCCTCGTCATCAATATAGGATGGATCCCGCTCCATACTCCTGCGGAAACTCGTCTAACCCTGGAGAGATAACCAGGTCCTCAGCGGGACATAATATGATACAAGAAAATACCATGCCATATAAACTGTGACATATAAATAAGAAAGAAAGACATGCATGTAATAGGGTTCCTGACCATTCTACTGTGAATATGCAGTTGAGATACAATCCTTCGACGCATGAGCCCTAGCTGAATATAGGATTCGGTATAGGCCCCTCTTGGGCACTAGTGACCAAGCGCATAACGTTCAAGAACGTCAGTGGCCAACCTGAGTGGATAATCATACCCGTATCTCCAGCAGAGCTTTCGGGTTACAAGGGAAAGTGTAATAGAAGCCCATACA